>CAUYON010174569.1:0-11801 GCA_963573935.1 Arctocebus calabarensis | reverse complement strand
CCTCAAGCTGTCACCCTGGATAGGGTGCTGTGGCATCACAGCTCACAGCAACTTCCAATTCCTGGGCTCAAGCAAGTCTCCTGCCTCCACCTCCCAAGTAGCTGGGACTACAGGCGCCCGCCACAGTGCCCGGCCAGTTTTTGGTTGCAGCCGTCATTATTGTTTGGCAGTCCCAGGCTGGATTCGAACCTGCCAGCTCAGGTGTACGTGGCTGATGCCTTAGCCACTTGAGCCACAGGCGCCGAGCCAGCATTAGTGACATTTTAAGCTGGATAATTTCTTGTTAGAGGGCTGCCCTGTGCTTAGTAGCATGTTCATCTCTGTCCCTAGCCTTTAATCCTCCAGTTATAACAATCAAAAGTATCTCCAGATGTCCCCTGGGGGCCTAAATCCCCCCCCTCTTAATTTGGGTTCATATTCCAGCTCTTATACTAGCAGTGAACTTGTTGAAGATGTACTTTCCTTGTCTACAACAGAGGATAAATAATAAATTCAAGGTTTATTGTAGGAGGCAGGATGCGGTGGCTCACGCCTATAATCCTAGCACCCTAGGAGGCTAAAGTGGGTGTATTGCTTGAGCTCAGGAACTCCAGATCAGCCAGAGCAAAAGCCAGACCCCCATCTTTACTAAAAATAGAAAAATTATCTGGGCATAGTGGAGGGCATCTATTATTCCAGCTGTTTGGGATGCTGAGGCAAGAGTATTGCTTAAGTCCAAGAGTTTGAGGTTCCTGTGAGCTGTGATGCCACAGCCCTCTACCAATGGCAACATAGTAAGAAAAAAAAAAAAAGGTTCAGTGCTTGTAGCTCAAGCAGCTAAGGGACCAGCAACATACACCAAAGCTGATGGGTTCGAATCCAGCCCGGGCCTGCCAAACAACAATAACAATAGCAACCAAAAAATAGCAGGGCATTGTGGCGCCTGTAGTCCCAGCTACTTAGGAGGCTGAGGCAAGAGAATTGCTTAAGCCCAGGAGTTGGAGGTTGCTGTGAGTTGTGATGCCATGGCATTCTTTTTTTTTTTGTAGAGACAGAGTCTCACTTTATCGCCCTGGGTAGAGTGCCGTGGTGTCACACTGCTCACAGCAACCTCCAGCTCTTGGGCTTAAGCGATTCTCTTGCCTCAGCCTCCCAAGTAGCTGGGACTACAGGCACCCGCCACAGCGCCCGGCTATTTTTTTGTTTTGCAGTTCGGCGAGGCCGGGCTTGAACCCGCCACCTTCGGTATGGGGCCGGCGCCCTACTCGCTGAGCCACAGGAGCCGCCCCGATGCCATGGCATTCTACCCAGGGTGACAGCTTGAGGCTCTGTCACAAAAAAAAAAAAAGAAGGGCGGTGCCTGTGGCTCAAAGGAGTAGGGCGCCGGCCCCATATGCCAGAGGTGGCTGGTTTATATCCAGCCCCGGCCAAAAACCGCAAAAAAAGAGAAAGATTTGAGATAGGGATTTAAAAAGTTGTGCTTGGATGAACCCAGAGTCCTGACTTAAGCACTGTAAAAGCTATCCATGTGTCAAAAACATTTATACCCTCTTAAAATTTTGAAATTTAAGAAAATAATGGTTGTGGCAGTGCCTGTGGCTCAAAGGAGTAGGGCGCCAGCCCCATATGCCAGAGGTGGTGGGTTCAAACCCAGCCCTGGCCAAAAACTACAAAAGAAAATAATGTTTGAAAACACTTAGTACAGTACCTGGCTCACTGGCCCAAAGTTGGTGCACCAAATGTTAGCTCCCCTCACTTTTCTCCCTGCCAGATCAGCAGGAGTTCACTCAACATGGGTTGATTGCTGGGGCAGCTGCAGGCTCCTCCTGACTAAGACGTGACCTCCTGGAAACACAATATTGATGTTGGCGAAGGGGAGTGTCTAACTTGGGCCCCCAAACCCAAGGGTACTTGAGTTGGGATTCAAGGGGAGCTTTTGTGGGGTTAGGGAAAAGTAAATTTGGGAGTAGAGCTATTATATAGCATTATTTCTCTAGATGTGCTTAAAGATTTGCTGCATCTAAATTACCTGGGGTGCTAATTAAAAATTTAGATTCCTGGGTGGCGCCTGTAGCCCAGTGAGTAGGGCTCTGGCCCCATGTACCAAAGGTGGTAGGTTCAAACCCAGCCCCAGCCAAACTGCAAAAATTTAGATTCCTGGGCAGCACCAGTGGCTCAATGGAGTAGGGCACTGGCCCCATATGCCGGGGGTGGCAGGTTCAAACCCAGCTCTAGCCAAAAACTGCAAAAAAAGAAAAAAAAATTTAGATTCCTGGGGCTGGGTGCAGTGGCTCATGCTGGTAATACTAGTACCCTGGGAGGCTGAGGCAGGTGGATTGCTTCAGCTCAGGAGTTTCAGACCAGCCTGAGCAAGCAACAGACACTCCTCACCCCTGTCTCCACTAAAAACATAGAATAATTAGCCCAGTGTTGTGGTGGGCACCTGTAGTCCCAGCTACTTGGACCCTGAGGCAAGAGGAATGCTTGAGTCCAAAAGTTTGAGGTTGCTATGAGCTATGAAGCCATAGCACTCTAGCCTAGGGTGACAGAGTGAGACTCTCCAAAAAAAAAAAAAAAATTAGATCCTGGGTATAATCTAGACTACTGAATCAAAGTACCTCTAAAGTTTGAAAGCCATTGTACTAAGGCTGAGATAGAGGTAGGTGTTGATGCCCCTCTATTGCAAGGACATCTCTATTCTAGAGAAGAAAAGAATTGCCAGAGATAAGGTTAGGTATGTTCAAGGTCACTGCTGCAGTGTAAAGCCAACACCACCAGAGGGCAGGGTATATACAGAGTTGTAGAAAGAAAAAGTAATGCCTGCTCAGTGTAGGTAAACTAAGACTAAAGCAAAGACCAGGTCCGCACAGTTCTATTGGTACTAAGAAGTGGGCACTACTTCCTGACCATCAAAACACATCCTCTGATTTCAGGTTCTTTTTCTTTTTTTGCAGTTTTTGGCTGGGGCTGGGTTTGAACCCGCTACCTCCGGGATATGGGGCAGGCGCCCTACTCCTTTGAGCCACAGGCACTGCCCTGGTTTTAGATTCTTAGATCAAAGTCGGAGATGAGAGATGTCTCAGAGCACCTCACTTCCCAAGTGCCAAAACAATAGTGCACAGCCAAGGAGTACAGAGAACACTGGGTTTAGAAATAAGACAGACCTAGGTTTGAATCCTAGCAAGTTATCCAAGATAATCAGCTTTCTCATCCTAAAACTGGGATTTAAAAATATCTTCTTGGCTCGGTGCCTGTGGCTCAATGGGCTAAGGCGCCAGCCACATACACCTGAGCTGGCAGGTTCGAATCCAGCCTGAGTCCGCCAAACAACAATGATGGCTGCAACCAAAAAATGGCAGGGCGTTGTGGCGGGCGCCTGTAGTCCCAGCTACTTGGGAGGCTGAGGCAAGAGACTCGCTCGAGCCCAGGAACTGGAGGTTGCTGTGAGCTGTAATGCCACAGCTCTCTATCCAGGGTGACAGCTTGATCTGTCTCAAAAAAAAAAAAAATAAATAAATAAATAAATAAAAATATCTTCTTGCCTTGGTGCCTGTGGCTCAATGGGCTAAGGTGCCAGCCACATACACCTGAGCTGGCGGGTTCGAATCCAGCCTGGGTCCGCCAAACAACAATGACGGCTGCAACCAAAAAAATGGCAGGGCGTTGTGGCGGTCACCTGTAGTCCCAGCTACTTGGGAGGCAGAGGCAGGAGACTCGCTTGAGCCCAGGAACTGGAGGTTGCTGCGAGCTGTGATGCCACGGCACTCTATCCAGGGTGACAGCTTGAGGCTCTGTCTCAAAAAAAAAAAAAAATCTTCTTGGCTCTGCACCTGTAGCTCAGCGGCTGGGGCACTGGAACTGGCCTGCCAAACAACAATGACAACTGCAGCAAAAAAATAGCCAGGCATTGTGGTGGGCGCCTGTAGTCCCAGCTACTTGGGAGGCTGAGGCAAGAGAATCGCTTAAGCCCAAAAGCTGGAGGTTGCTATGAGCTGTGATATCACCACACTCTACCAAGGGGGACAGAATGAGGCTCTGTCTCAAAAATAAAAACCCCAAATCTTCTTAAGATGGTTGTAGTGAGGACTATACAAAACAAGGTATGCAAAATGCTTAGCAGGTGATTGGCTCCTGGTGAGTGCTCCATAAATGGTAGATATAAGTAATACTGCCCCAGCTCATATAACCAAGCATATCAGAGGCTCTAGCTGCCCTTCAAGAAAGAGGAGACAGATGGAATCAGATCTTGGTTGAGCCATTCCTGTTTTCTCTTTTATTCAGGCCTTTAGTTTTTCTTAGGTGCTTTTGTGGGACCCTCACACCTCTAAATTTCTACAGGAGGTGGAAAAAAACAACTAGATCTAGTGGTTTCACTGCAGACAATGGCTTATCTGTTCTGCCAAAGAGTCAGAACTAAGACCCCTTGAAAGAGTCATGTAGTTTTGGTGCCAGCTCTCTGGTTTCCTTCCCTCTCCTGTGCTGAACCTTTCTCCCAGCCACAGTGGCATCTGCAAGGGCCTGACTACAGCTGGCAGGCTCCCTGGCACTGCAGAGGCATTCTTCAACAGGAAGTCTTGAGGAATACTTCCTCCAAACAACTCCAGGCCTCTAGGCCTGGGCTACTTTTTTTCTCCCCAGCGGTCTCAGTTATGAAAAAAAAAAAAAAAATTAAAAAGTCTGTGAGAGAGCAGTTCGTAGGGAGGACTCTAAGGCAGAAAGAAGTCTGGGCACTAGTGTCAAGTCTCCATTCTGCCAGTCAGGCAAGCCTTTTGGACAGCTCTTGATTATCACCTGTAAGATATAAACAATAATAACTGCCCTCCCTACCTGACAGTGTTGTGAGGGCCAAATGAAATGTTACTGATGAAGTGCTGCGGAAAATTAAAAATCTTCGTTTGGAAGGTGGCACGGGGCCGCTTAAGGAACTCTATGTGAAAAGTCCCAGCTCTGTCCCAGATTGTGTAATTAACACTTTCCTTAAAGGTTGACATTTCTGGGAAAAGCCTCCTTAGACCCGAGTTCTGGCGGGTGCAGGGAGGGGAGAAGTCATTAGCCCCCTCCAGCAGGGCCCGCTGGGGCCCCTTCCAGCCCCTGGTGGGAGCGAAGCCCTGACCAAGCCAGAGCGGAGCAGTGATCTAGAAGACGCCGAGACGCACGGGTCGTAACGCGGACAGGAAGCAGGGTCCCGCCCGGGGCTTTTGAGCCACGTGCGGTTGTTTCCGTGTCGGGGCGATCACGTGACCCGCATCAGCTGACCAGTCACGGTGGAGCCCGGCGCTGGCGCCCTGCAGCCTTTGCCCAGCCGCGCCCAGAGCGCAGGACCCTGTGGAGGGGTAAGAGCGCCTTCCGCACGCCCCTCCTCTGTCGCCGGCTTTCCCGAGCCACCGCCACCCCACCCCTTGGCCCTCACCCCTCTTAACTCCCGCGGTTTGGCACCCCGGAAGCCATCGCGAAGAGGGCCGTGGCTAGGTTCAGCCCCGCGCTGCCCCCCGGCGGCCAGGAGGAGATGGCTCAGGGGAGTAGGGGGCGGGAAGTCCCTCTTACCACCAGGGCCGAGGGTTGGCACCCGCCCCCAAGCCCAGACATGGAGGAGCTGCTCCGGAGCGTGGAGAGGGATCTAAACATCGACTCCCGGCAGCTGGCTCCTGCTCCGGGGGGCACCCACGTGGTGGCCTTGGTGTCCACACGCTGGCTGACCAGTCTCCGAGAACGCCGGTTGCCCCTGGGACCCTGCCCTCGGGCAGAAGGCCTGGGCGAAGCCGAAGTCAGGACTCTCCTGCAACGCTCGGTGCAGAGGCTGCCCCCGAGCTGGACGCGCGTGGAGGTGCATGGTCTGAGGAAACAGAGATTGTCCTATCCACTGGGCGGGCGCCTGCCCTTTGAGGAGGGGTCTTGCAGCCCTGAAACCCTCACTCGCTTCATGCAAGAGGTCGCAGCCCAGAATTATCGCAACTTGTGGCGACATGCATACCGCACTTATGGACAACCCTATAGTCATAGTCCTGTTCCCTCAGCTGTCCCTGCTCTGGACTCAATAAGACAGGCTCTGCAGAGGGTGTATGGTTGCTCCTTCCTGCCAGTGGGTGAAGCTGTTCAATGCATGTCGTCTCCCAGAGATGGCCCCTGTCCCTCTCAGAGCAGCTCCACCTGCCCCAGTCTTTTGAGAGCGGAGGCTCTGCTGGAGTCTCCAGAGATGCTATACGTGGTACATCCTTATGTGCAGTTCTCCCTGCATGATGTGGTCACCTTCAGCCCTGCCAAGCTGACCAACAGTCAAGCCAAGGTGCTCTTCATTCTTTTCCGTGTACTAAGGGCCATGGATGCCTGTCACCGCCAGGGCCTGGCCTGTGGGGCCCTGTCTTTGCACCACATTGCTGTGGATGAGAAGCTTTGTAGCCAGCTCCGACTGGACCTGAGGGCTTATGAGAGACCCAAAGAGGATGAGAATGAGGAGGCCTCTGTAACAAGGGATGAAGCAGGCATGAAGTCTAGAGAGGAGGAGCAAGGGGGACCTGGGCTTGCCCCCTGCCAGGAAGAACTTAGGGGGCTTATGTTAGATTGGGTACACGGCCGCATCAGCAACTTCTACTACCTCATGCAGCTGAACCGGTTGGCAGGTCGGCGGCCAGGGGATCCCAACTACCACCCAGTGCTGCCCTGGGTGGTGGACTTTACCATGCCTCACGGGCGCTTCCGAGACCTGCGCAAGTCTAAGTTCCGCCTCAACAAGGGGGATAAGCAACTGGACTTCACATACGAGATGACACGGCAGGCATTTGTAGCAGGTGGGATGGGTGGTGGAGAGCCACCTCATGTTCCTCACCACATCTCAGATGTGCTCTCAGACATCACATACTATGTGTACAAGGCTCGGCGCACTCCCCGCTCAGTACTCTGTGGACATGTACGAGCGCAATGGGAGCCCCATGAGTATCCAGCTAGCATGGAGCGTATGCAGAACTGGACCCCTGATGAGTGTATCCCTGAGTTCTATACCGATCCCTCCATCTTCTGCTCCATTCACCCTGACATGCCTGATCTGGATGTGCCAGCCTGGTGCAGCTCCAACCAGGAGTTCGTGGTTGCCCACCGAGCACTGCTGGAGAGCCGCGAGGTGTCCCAGGACCTGCATCACTGGATTGACCTCACCTTTGGCTACAAACTCCAGGGTAAGGAGGCTGTGAAGGAGAAGAATGTGTGTCTGCACCTGGTGGATGCCCACACTCACCTGACCAGCTATGGTGTGGTGCAGCTCTTCGATCAGCCACACCCTCGGCGCTTGGCTGGGACTCCTGCCCTCACTGCTGAGCCTCCACTCATCCCCAAGCTGTTCGTCCAGACCATCCAGGAGACCACAGGCCAAGAGGACTTCCCAGGACAGCTTCCAAATGGGGTGGGTCAGCTGGTTTTAGAGGCCATGCCCTGTGAGGCTGGCTGGACCAGAGACAGGCCTATGATAGGGGAAGATGATTTGGAACAGGCTACAGAAGCTCTGGATTCAATCTCCCTTGCTGGGAAGGCAGGTGACCAGCTGAGCGCCTTCTCCAGTCAAGCTTCACCTGGCCTCCTGCCTTTTTCAGTGGCCTCAACCTACCGAGCAGGACGCAGGAATAAAGTTTCTGGTGCAGAACCTGGGGAGGGTGAGGAGGGGAAGGTCCTTCTTCCTGAGGGGTTCAATCCCCTACAGGCTCTGGAAGAGCTGGAGAAAATGGGCAACTTCTTGGCCAAAGGCCTAGGGGGCCGGTTGGAGGTGCCTGAACAGTCCCAGGTGCAGTCAGCTGTGCAGCTGCGGGACCTCTTCCATCGGGACATGCAGGCACTGGGTGTCCTGTTGGCTGAGATGGTGTTTGCCACAAGGGTCAGGACACTGCAGCCTGATGCACCTTTGTGGGTACGTTTTGAGGCTGTTCGGGGACTCTGTATGCGACACTCCAAAGAGGTCCCTGTGTCTTTGCAGCCCATGCTGGACACACTCCTGCAGCTAGGTGGACCTGAAGTTCCCACTGTAGCAGAGAGAGGCAAGCTGGACCCACTGTTTGCGTATAGGCCTGTGTCTCAAGGATTGCCCCCACCCTGTCCAGCCCAGCTCCTCAGCCCCTTTAGTTCTGTGGTTCCCTTCCCACCGTACTTCCCAGCGCTACACAAGTTCATCCTCTTGTACCAGGGGAGGTGCGTGGAAGACGAGGCCCAGGGACGGGAACTGGTGTTTGCTCTGTGGCAGCAACTGGGTGCAGTGCTGAATGACATCACCCCGGAGGGCCTGGAGATCCTGCTGCCCTTTGTGCTGTCACTCATGTCTGAGGAACACACGGCTGTGTACACAGCTTGGTACCTGTTTGAACCTGTTGCCAAGGCACTAGGCCCCAAAAATGCCAATAAGTACCTCCTGAAGCCCCTTATTGGTGCCTATGAGAGCCCTTGCCGGCTACACGGCCGCTTCTACCTGTACACTGACTGTTTTGTAGCCCAGCTGATAGTGCGGCTGGGCCTACAGGCCTTCCTTGTCCACCTGCTGCCCCATGTCCTGCAGGTGCTGGCTGGTGTGGAGACCTCCCCAGAGGAAAGCAAGGGCCTAGTGGGAACTGCTGAGGATGAGGAAAGTGGGCTTCCTGGATCTGGCTCCTGTACTTTTGGGGAAGAGATTCAGATAGATGGGGAGCCTGCCACTGCCTCGGGCCTGGGGCTCCCAGACTACATGTCTGGTGTCAGCTTCCACGACCAGGCTGACCTCCCTGAGACAGAGGACTTCCAAGCTGGGCTCTATGTGGCTGAGTCTCCACAGCCCCAGGAGCCTGAGGCTATGAGCCTGGGCCGACTAAGTGACAAGAGCAGCACCAGTGAACCCTCCTTGGGTGATGAGCG
Source organism: Arctocebus calabarensis (assembly GCA_963573935.1). Classification (NCBI taxonomy): domain Eukaryota; kingdom Metazoa; phylum Chordata; class Mammalia; order Primates; family Lorisidae; genus Arctocebus; species Arctocebus calabarensis. The sequence goes on along the minus strand of CAUYON010174569.1, from coordinate 2,960 downwards.
GGCTGCAGATGAGGGTGGTGCCCCTGTGGATAAGAGCAGCCTCAGGTCAGGCGACAGCAGCCAGGACTTGAAGCAAAGTGAGGGCTCAGAGGAGGAAGAGGAGGATGAAGAAGGCTGCATGGTATTAGAGGAGGAGGAAGAGGGGGAGCCAGATGAGGTCACTGTGGCGTCTGATCTCACTCTGTCTGACACGGTGCTGTCTATGGAGACAGTTGTGGCCAGTGGCAGTGGGGGAGATGGGGAGGAAGAGGAGGAGCAGCTGCCTGAGCAGTCAGAAGGCAAAGAACAGAAGATCCTCCTTGGTAAGTTCCCAGGTCTGGTAGGTATTGGTTAAACACTTTTTTTTTTTTTTTTTTTGCTTTTAAGTTCAGCTGGCTTTCACTCTTCTTAGTTTGGAGTTTTTTTTTTTTCTTCTTCCTTTCTTCTTTTAGTGAGTCTCTTGCCCATTGCCTCCCAAGTAGCTAGGATTACAGGTGCCTGCCACAACACCCAGCGTCTTCTTTTTTTTTATTAGAGACGAGGTCTTTTACTCTTGCTCACTCCGACTTATGCTGGTCTCGAACCCTCCAAGCTCAGGAAATCCACCTGCCTCGGCTTCCCACAGCGCTGGGACTACAGGCGGGAAGCCATCACCCCCGGCCAGGTCAAACACTCTTGTATGTCCCTTAATATTTGCAGAGCATCTACTCTGCACCAATTAGTAGATCAAGCCAGATCTGCATGCCACACAGTATAGGCCTGCCTTCATGTTGCCCACATCTAGCAGGGGAGATGCCGCAGTGTAGACGACCTTATGCAAATGTAATACACTATAAAGAATGTGGCTGGGTTGCTGTGAGAGAATGGAAAATGGTGCTTTTAGATCTGGTTTTCCGGGATCAGAGAAGGCTTTCTTTCTTTTTTGTTTTTTTTTTTTTTGAGAGTCTCATTTTGTTGCCCTCGGTAGAGAGCTGTGGTGTCACAGCTCACAGTAACCTCCAACTCTTGGGCTTAAGCAATTCTCTTGCCTCAGCCTCCTGAGTACCTGGGACTACAGGCACCCGCCGCACGCCCGGCTATTTTTTGTTGCAATTCTCATTGCCAGGGCGGGTTCAAACCCGCCACCCAAAGAAGGCTTTCTTTCTTTTTTTTGAGACAGAGTCTCAAATTGTAGTAGTCTGGGTAGTGCCATGGCATCACAGCTTACAGCAACTTCGAACTCCTGGGCTCAAACGAGTCTCCTGCCTCTGCCTCCCAAGTAACTGAAACGACAGGCACCTACCACAAGGCCCAGCTATTTTTTTTTTCTTTTTTTGTTGCATCTGTTGTCCTTTGGCAGGCCCAGGCTGGACGAACCTGTCAGCTCAGGTATATGTGGCTGGCACCTTAGCCACTTGAGCCACAGGCACTGAGCCAGAAGGCTTTCTGGAAAGTAGGGGCAATTGAAATTCAAGTAGCAGTAGGAAGTAGGTAGGCAAAAGCCATAAGGTCTGAAGTGGGAAAGAGCATTCCAGGTCAGGGAACAGCATGAGCGAAGCTCTGAGGTTGTCATGGTCTATTAAAAGAGAAGCAGTAAAAGGTCAGCGTGGTTAGACTGAGAGTGTGAAGGGAAGAGAGGCTAAAGGGAAGGATAGGGCCCAGCCAGGCCTCATTAAGAAGCTTGGGAAGGGGCGGCGCCTGTGGCTCAGTAGGTAGGGTGCAGGGCCCCATATACCTAGGGTGACAGGTTCGAACCTGGCCCCAGCCAGCTAAAAAAGCAGTGGCAACGGCAACAAAAATAGCCAGGTGGGCTCCGCACCTGTGGATCAATGGGCTAAGGTGCCAGCCACATACACCTGAGCTGGCAGGTTCGAATCCAGCCCGGGCCCACCAAACAACAATGACGGCTGCAACAAAAAAATGGCCGGGCGTTGTGGCGGGCGCCTGTACTCCTAGCTACTTGGAAGGCAGAGGCAAGAGACTCGCTTGAGTCCAGGAATTGAAGGTTGCTGTGAGCTGTGATGCCACAGCACTCTATCCAGGGTGACAGCTTGAGGCTCTCGCTCAAAAAAAAAAAAAAAAAAATAGCCAGGTGTTGTGGCGGCTGCCTGTAGTTCCAGGTACTGGGGAGGGGCTGAGGCAAGAGAATAGCTCTAGCCCAAGAACTGGAGGTTGCTGTGAGCTGTGATGCCACCGCGCTCTACTGAGGGTGACAAAGTGAGACTCTGTCTCAAAAAAAAAAAAAAAGAGGCTGGGTGGTACCTGTGGCTCAAAGGAATAGGGCACCCGCCCATATGCCGTAGGTGGTGGGTTCAAACCCAGCCCTGGCAAAAACTGCAAAAAAAAGAAGAAGAAGAAGCTTGGGAAGACTCTTTTTTTTTTTTTTTTTTTTTTTTTTGAGACAGAGCCTTAAGCTGACACCCTGGATAGAGTGATGTGGCATTACAGCTCACAGCAACCTGCAATTCCTGGGCTCAAGCGAGTCTCCTGCCTCTGCCTCCCAAGTAGCTGGGACTACAGGCACTCGCCTCAATGCCCAGCCATTTTTTGGTTGCAGCCATCATTGTTTGGCAGGCCCAGGCTGGATTCGAACCCGCCAGCTCAGGTGTACGTGGCTAGCACCTTAGCCCATTGAGCCACAGGCGCCGAGCCAAGGGAAGACTCTTTAAGAGGGTGGCTGGGTGGTGCCTGTGGCTCAGTGAGTAGGGTGCTGGTCCCATATACCCAGGGTGGTGAGTTCAAACCCAGCTCTGGCCAAACTGCAACAACAACAACAATAACAAAAAGAGGGTGGAAGGGCAGTGCCTGTGGCTCAGCGAGTAGGGCGCCGACCCCATATACTGAGGGCTGCGGGTTCAAACCTGGCCCCGGCCGAACTGCATCAAAAATTAGCCGGGCGCTGTGGCGGGCGCCTGTAGTCCCAGCTACTTGGGAGGCTGAGGCAAGAGAATCTCTTGAGCCCAAGAGCTGGAGGTTGCTGTGAGCTGTGACTCCACAGCACT
>CAUYON010174567.1:0-10033 GCA_963573935.1 Arctocebus calabarensis | reverse complement strand
GTAGCTGGGACTACAGGCGCCCGCCACAGCGCCCGGCTATTTTTTTGTTTTGCAGTTCGGCCGAGGCCGGGCTTGAACCCGCCACCTTCGGTATATGGGGCCGGCGCCCTACTCGCTGAGCCACAGGAGCCGCCCCAAAATTTTTTTCTTGATCAAATATTGGAAATATACTTTCTAATACCAGCCGTTGTTTTATCAGGATGGATAACGTGAAGCAGACTTTCTGGGTCTGTAATGTGAATGCTAAGCCCTCTTACCTGGCAGCCTAGACTTTGTATGGAACCAGGAACTGAGAAATATGAGGCCAGGGATATGCATAAGCATGGACCAAAAACCCAGAAAACTATTCAAGACAATAGCAGTTTAAGTGAGATGTTGTGTGTTATATTCATGGCTTTCAAAAACACATTTGAGTTTGAGTTTGTTTACAAACATACCCTACTCTTATCTCTATCTTGTTTCTCTGTAATTCCTTGAATCCTCTCTACTCCTTTAAAACAAAAAAAATTTAGTCAAATCTATATATTTCAAAGGTTTATTCCATGCAATTTCCTGTTCTCTCTCTTTCTCTTTTCTTTCCATCTGAGCTTATATATTTTTCCATAATCCCGAACTGCCAAAGAATCTTGCATCAGATTTTGACCACAGCATAAAAACAAAGAAGCAGAATCATGCTCATTTGTCTCGGCTATAGTATCATGGCCTCAGTCTAGCTCACAGCAACCTCAAATTCCTAGGCTCAAGCAGTCCTCCCACCTTAGCCTCTCAGCTGAAATTGAGGTATGCACCACCAAGCCCAGAAAAATGTTTATTTTTAGTAAAAAATGGGGTCTTGCTTTGCTGAAGCTGCTCTTGAGTTCAACCAATCTTTCTGCCTTGTCCTGAAAATGTTAATAGAGGTCCCATGTGAGCTCTACTTGATTTCTAGAAAGTACTTTTATGTGTGAAGAGACCAGATTTGAAAATGTTTTAGTTACTTGGGGGAGAAATTACTCCATAAATTCAAAACATTAGTTTTGCCACTGATGCAGTTGTTGGTGCCCTTAGGGCAAAACTAAAAATATGTAAAACAACAATTATATTCAAGAGACAGCTTGAATGCAATTTATGGACATCTAAAGAGAAATTTTTTTAAAAGAGAACTACAAGTTAAAAACATTTTGCGGCTCGGCACCTATGGCTCAATGGGCTAAGGCACCAGCCACGTACACCTGAACTGGCAGGTTCAAATCCAGCCTGGGCCCGCCAAACAACAATGACAGCTGCAACCAGAAAAAAAAACGGCTGGGCATTGTGGCGGGCGCCTGTGATCCCAGCTACTTGGGAGGCAGAGGCAAGAGACTCACTTGAGCCCAGGAATTAGAAGTTGCTGTGAGCTGTGATGCCACAGCACTCTATCCAGGGTGACAGCTTGAGGCTCTGTCTCAAAAAAAAAAAAAAAAAAAAATTTTGCTTTTCTTCTTTTGCCCACCGCCAACCTCTACCAGTGTAAGTCATACTGAAGCTGTCCAAATGGATTGTTATGTACAAATCAGAGCGTCTATTTACCTTGAATGCTTTTGGGCCTATGCCGGAAGAAGAAATATTATTTTTGCTCAGATCAAGCCTTTCCAAATTTGGCAATCCATTAAATGCTTCATCTGGGATGGAGGCTATGGAATTTCCTAAGAAACACAGAGGTTGTATTTTAGGCATATTTGCGTATACATACATGTACAGGCATTTACGTGTATGTGTGCATAGTTAGTGAGAAAACTTTATCTGGAAGAGAAAGCAATACTCAAAATAAGAACAGAATATATGTTACATAAATAAATGCATGTTCAGAAAAATAACAAGACAGGAACTAGACAGTTTAACATAGTCAAAAATATATATTTTTTTTTTGGTGGTTTTTGGCCAGGGCTGGGTTTGTACCCGCCACCTCCAGCATATGGGCCCTGTGCCCTACTCCTTTAAGCCACAGACACTGCCCTAACATAGTCAAAATTTTCTAAGGATTCATAATGCTCTAATATGTCATATTTTAGATGAAGCTGTTTTAAAACAGCCAGAATATGGTCTGCTGGACAGTATTAGTAGCACTTTACATTTACCACAAAAGTGTGGAAGGGTATACAGAAACTTGATTTTCTTTCTTTTTATTGAGACAGAGTCTCACTATGTTGCTCTCAGTAGAGTGCTGTGGAGATACAGCTCACAGCAACCTCAAACTCTTGGGCTTAAGCAATTCTTCTGCCTCAGTCTCCCAAGTAGCTGGGACTACAGGTGCCCACCACAACACCCAGCTATTTTTTTGTTGTAGTTGTCATTACTGTTTAGCAGGCCCCAGGCCAAGTTCGAACCCACCAGCCCCATGGTGGCTGGCACCTTAACCACTGAGCTACGACGGATGCCAAGCCAGAGAAATTGATTTTTATTTGTCATATTTTCCCATAGCCATTTCCCTGAACTAGAAACATGATGCTATTTCTATCCATGAAATTTCAAGCAAATCTCTTACCTCCTCTGAGCATGTTTCCATCTCTATATAAGAAGCTTAGAAAAATGATCTTTTAGACCGTCCCAAATCTAATGTTACACTAATACAACTTCAATCTACAAAGGTTCCTGCATGCTTTAATTTTATTGTGCATTAAGTACAGTAGTTGATAATTTTAAACCCAGGAAGTAAGCTTATCCAAAGCATGTGATCTTATAAAACCACAACAGTATAACTCACATGGGTTTTTCATCCTTTCTAAGACTTTAGACTTTAACAAATGGGGTTTTCTTAGGGTAGAGCATAGCTGGCATGCAGGCCACAGAAGCAGGGGCCCTTACTGGGCATGAGAGGAATTTCTTAGGTGATCATGTGCAAGTAGGATAAAATCCTGCCAGGAGGCCATGAAAGCTTCTAGTACGGCCAGGCATGGTGGCTCATACCTGCAGTCCTAGCACTCTGGGAGACCGAAGTAGATGGATAGCTTTAGCTTATGAGTTCAAGACTAGCCTGAGCAAAAGCGAGACCTTGTCTCTACTAAAATAGAAAAACTGGGCGGCGCCTGTGGCTCAAAGGAGTAGGGCGCTGGACCCATATACAGAAGGTAGCAGGTTCAAACCCAGCCCCAGCCAAAAACTGCCAAAAAGAAGAAAAAAAAAAAAAAACTGAGGCAAGAGGATCGTCTGAGCTCGAGTTGGAGGCTGCTATGAGCTATGATGCCATAGCACTCTACCCAGGGCAACAGCTTGAGACTCTATCTCAAAAAAAAGAAAGAAAGGAAGGAGAGAGGGAGGGAAGGAAGGAAGAAAGAAAGCTTCTAGTACATTTGACACTAGCAATGTTCTGCAGATGGCCATCCCTGCACAAATATGCTGACCCTTTTGTATTCTCTCATCCCTGCATCTGTAGGACCACCCCTGTCATGGGCCATTTATCACTCAGATAAGTGCCCCTACTTCTCTTAGCACCAGCCAGCCTCTCTCACACCTAGCCCTACTGTTCTTCCATGCAGAACACTCTCAGGTGGCCCAAGGAAACATGAGCAAAAGGTCTGGATTGCAGTTTACCCATTTAAAGTGCCTAAAACGAGGGTGGAAAACAACTGACAGTACCAGGCACTGGCAGAGTGTAGGGTGGCAGGAGGTCTCTGATACTGCTAGTTGTAGAGGTGCAGCCACTTTAGAGAACTGTTAGACTGTTTTTTATAACGTTAAACATAGGTTTATCATATCACTTAACAGTCCCCACTCCTAAGTATTACCCTAGAGAAACAATGACTTAGGTCCATACAAATATTTATACATAGTGGTTGTTATAGCAATTTTATACATAATGGCCACAAACTAGAAACAACCCAGATGACCTACAACTTGTAACTGTAGCCCTACTGTACAACTGAACACTCCTTTGCAATAAAGAGCAACATTAATCTCTTGGGCCCAGACAGTCCTCTTGGCTCAGCCTCTCTAGTAACTGGAACTACACGTGCCTACCATGATGCCCAGCTAATTTTTCTATTTTTATTAAAGACAAGAGTCTCACTCTTGTTCAGGCTGGCCTTCAACTCTTGAGCTCAAGCAATCTACCCGCCTCAGCTTCCCAGATTGCTAGGATTACAGGGGTGAGCCACCATGCCCAGTATTATTCAAGGTCACTTTTATTAAGATATTAAAATATAATGTTCCTAAAGCAACAAGAGTTGTTTATTTTTAAAGCACAAAATAACACAGGAATCAAGATTTCTTACCAACAAGCTCCAGACTTGTTATCTCTGGGGCTGTCAGTGGTGGTATCTGGGTGAGGATGACATCGATACAGCTGATGGTCTTGTATGACAGAGAACAGCCACTTGGCAGGCGAGTCGTGCACCTGGGTGGAACAGGAGCTGGGAATCGGGAGGGTACTCGGAATGTATCTCCTCTTATAGGCTCCTCCTCCTCCACTTCTTCCTCCTCTTCTTCATTCTCGTCTTCATCCTCATCCTCATCCTCCCTTCTTTTCTGTTGATGTGCTGGCCTCCCCACCTCTCCAGGCCTCTTCTTTCTCTTTCTTCCTCTGCTCTCCCCCTCATTGTGAAATTTCCTCTGATCTCTCAGTCCAGAGGTTACTTTCATTCGCTCTGTATCTTCTTTAATTTCCTCTTCATCCTCCTCAGATTGAATCACTTCCTTTCTTAATACTTGGTCCATTTCCACCTGAGGAGGTGGCAGTTGCTTATGAAGTAAATTGGTAGGTTCTCCTTGCTCTGAAGAATCACCAGAAAATTCAGTTCTGTCATTTATTACTATACCACTGAGTAGAGAATAGGAGACTAATGACCACGCAAGAAGATAGCAGAGGCAAGTTGATGGTGTTAATAAAAGAAAAAAAATCAATGAAAATTAGGTTAGTGAATATTATTCCCTCTAATTATTTGAGTGCAATTTATAGATGAAATGCATCTGTAGATTTCTCCTTGTAAAGGTTTTATTTGTTTGTTTGTTTTTGATTTTCTTAGAGACAGACTCATACTCCATTGCCCTCAGTAGGGTGTTGTGGCATCACAGCTCACAACAACCTCCAACTCCTGGGCTTTGGCGATTCTTTTGCCTCAGCCTCCTGAGTAGCTGGGACCACAGGTGCCCATCACAACGCCTGGCTATTTTTTGTTGCAATTGGCCAGGGCTGGGTTTGAACCTGCCATCCTCAGTATATGGGGCCGGCGTCCTACTCACTGAACCACAGGTGCCACCCTGTTTGTTTGGTTTTAAACACAAGGTCTGACTCTGTTGCCTAGGCTGGAAGGCCATGGTCTGATCATAGCTCATTGTAAGCTCAAACTCCTGAGCTGAAGTGATACTTTTATATCATGCCTGACCTTAAAAAGTCTTTTATTTTATTTTATTTTATTTTATTTTTTGAGACAGAGTCTCACTATGTTGCCCTTGGTAGAGTGCCGTGGTGTCACAACTCAGAGCAACCTTAAACTCTTGGGCTTAAGGGATTCTCTTGCCTCCGCCTCCCAAGTAGCTGGGACTACAGGCACCTACCACAATGCCCGGTATTTTTTTTTGGCGGGGGGTGGGGTTGGGGCTATTGTAGTTATCATTGCTCTTTGGCAGGCCGGGGCTGGGTTCAAACCTGCCAGCTCTGCTGCATGTGGCTGGCGCTCTAGCCGCTGAGTTAGATAGTAACTTTATTCTAGGCCAGGTGCAGTGGCTCACACCTGTAATGCTAGTACTTTGGGAGGCCGAGGAGGGTGGATTGCCTGAGCTCATGGATTCGAGACCAGCCTAAGATGAAGTGAGACCCCTGTCTCTAAAAAAGAGCCGAGCCTTGACGGGGGTGCCTGTAGCCCAGCTACTCCGGAGGCTGAGGCACTTTCTACCCAAGGCAACAAAGTGAGACTCTGTCTCAAAAAAAAAAAAATAAAAATAAATAGTAACTTTATTCCATTTTGTAAGATCTGTTACAATTTCTTTTTGCCTGAGTCTTAATACTAATTTTTGTATTAAATAAGTTGTACTTATTTTTGCTAAAATATTATTCTACCTGGTGACTAAAGAGGGAATAATATTACTACATGTTGCAAAATGGTGAGCAGTCCTGTTGTGAAATTGTGATATAAGCAGATGTGATACCTTTATAATAATACTGTTCTGTTAATTGGGGTTATTGATAATGTAAGAATTTATAAATTGTCATCAGACATTAAAAAGTATAACAAATGTGTTTTTTGCTTATAATAGTGAAACCAACGTTTGTTTCTGAATGTATCTCTATTTGTATTCAATTTTCTTGTAGCTCCTTGGCCTAATGGCATTCTATGAAATTCAGAATTAGAAATTTCTTTTTCTTTTCCTTTTCCTTCCCAGAATCTCCTCTTAAATCATTTTTACTGGCTGAGACTTACAGACGATGTTCTTGACTTAAGTGATGTTACTTTAACTTGGACATATGTACAGGGGTGCTGTTTACCCTTCCATGATGGTGGGAATAGAACAGATGACACTAAAACATTAATCTACATTGATATTTAGCTATTACATCTTTGGCAGAAAGTGGAAAAGGCATGACAAACATCAGATTCACCCTTTGAGTAAAGAGTTCTAGGGAACAGTGAGTTTATAGTACATAAATTTTCTGCCATTAAAATTTATAAATTTTTTTAATCATAGCTCTACTTTCTTTAATACCATACACGTATACAAACTACCCTCCAAAAGAACTCAGAAAATAAAATTACTTGAAGAAATTACTTGAGGTATCAGTTCAGTATATATTATAAAGTTTACGAGTTATTTTTTTCACATCTCCAGCAAAACAGGCAGAGGGAGAATAGGAAAAAATTAGTAAAAGGAAACCAGAGCTATCATACTGAAACATTTAAAATCCTTCCTGTATATCCAAGTTTATTTTTCCAAAATAACCACAAAATTTCAGGAATATTCCGAATCCTTTGAAAAATGTCTGAGATTTTCTAAATCTTATGTTATAAACCTTATATTTCCTCCAAGGAATCAGTTTCATTAAACACCTTTATTTTCTTAGATTTTTAGTACTTTATTTTTTTAATTTATTTATTTATTTTTTTTTAATTGAGACAGAGTCTCACTTTGTTGCCCTCCGTAGCATGCTATGTCATCATAGCTCACAGCAACCTCAAACTCTCGGGCTCAAGCGATTCTCTCTCTCCTTTTTTTTTTGAGACAGATTTTCAAGCTGTTGCCCTGGCTAGAATGCTATGGCATCACAGCTCACAGCAACCTCCAACTCTTGGATTTAAGTGATTCTCTTGCCTCAGCCTCCCAAGTAGCTGGGACTATAGGCTCCCACCACAACGCTCAGTTATTTTTGTTGTTGTTGTTGTTGCTGTTTGTTTGTTTAGCAGACCTGGGCTGAGTTCAAACCCACTAACCCTGGTGCATGTGGCACGCTAGTCACTGAGCTACAGGTGCCAAGCCATTTTTAATACTTTAGTGAAATAACTGGTAGTGTAAAGCAAAGTACAATTTCTAAATAATTTTAGAGTTCTTCCTGGCAGGAGACTTGTTGACACCTTCCCTGTGCATGGGAGCAGTCTACCTTTATATAGACAAAAGGAAAATGTGCCTTTCATTTCCCATCAAATTAATTAACAAGTATTCATTTGTTTATTTTCATAAGGCATGATTAGGCTTTTCTTGGAGGAGACCCAGGCCTCCTTCTCAAGGGTCCTTCATTCAGTCAGGTGTGAACCTCATTAGAAAAGGGGTCCACAGAGAAGATGACAAAACCCTTGCTGTGACCTCATGCACACAGCAGTGCCACAGGAGAAAACTGTGCTCTAGACCATGCTCCTGTATTTCCCTAGCATTGCCCAAGCAATGCTGTGGTTTCCTTTGTTGCTTTTGCCTGAGTGGGAATAGCCAGGTGTTGTGTTCTCTAGATGCAAATCCCTTCTCCTTTGTTCACGTGACATTGAGATGATACTAATGTTGATTAAGAGAGATAATGTATATAGAGACCAAAGTAGAGCCTTTAACTTATTATAAGAACTCAGAATCTATTAATTTTAGAAATTCTATTACTTTATCTCTAGAGCTGAGCATCAACCATGGAATGTATTCTGATCCAAGTTTATTCATTTGGATAGACCTAGAACTCTTAAGGCCAACGTCTCTTAGTTCTATCCCCTACTGTATACTTTCCCAGATATTTACTATGTTTATCAGCATTGTACCAATATTGAAAATACCTAGATACTTCTTTATCATAATTTTCAACTTAAATTAGTGACAAAATAAAAACAAATTCAAGTTAAAGTTTAAACCACACATAATACTTTGTTTTAGCTAAATTTCTATACCAGGATCAGAGCAGACTGGGCAGCATTCCCCTTCTGGTATAATTGTTTGCGGGCACGTCTGCGGATGGCATGTGGTTTCATCACAAAGCACTCTTCCATCTGAGCAGAGGCAAGTAGAGCAAGGATCAGGAGACCACACAGCTTTGTTGTACATGATTATTCCCTTTACCAAGCAGTGTCCCTTCTTTCCTAGAAGAAAATAGTAACATAGTTTAAATTTCTTGTGTGGTTACCAGTAACTGAATGGAAGTGAACATATGTGATGTCAAGCTGAGATAACCACACAAGACTAGAACTCGTTTATGCTGTGTCTAATGTGGGTACACAGGCTCAGCTTGTTATAGTCACTCGGGGTTCACATACAAGCAGGCTTTCCTGACCACCATAGCAGTGGGAATGTGAGGTTGAAAACCACACACGAACTCTAAAAATATCCGATTGTATTGGCCAAAGCAAATTGTATCTCCTCACCTAACTTCACAAGGGGCCAGGCAATATAGTTCTATAACATGACCAAAGACCCTTGTTGGTGTGCAGATGGGGAAAGGTAAAACCAGATGGCATGCTTCTGTGGTGCTTCTCAATGAGAACTGAATGAACTATCGTATTACTAAAATAGAATTCACATTCCACAATATTAACTCTTTTAAAATGTACAATGCATCGAGTAGGGCGCCAGCCTCACATACTGAAGGTGGCAGGTTCAAACCCAGCCTCTGCGAACTGCAAAACAGAAAAATAGCCGGGCGTTGTGGCGGGTGCCTGTAGTCCCAGCTTCACAGGAGGCTGAGGCAAGAGAATCGCCTAAGTCCAGGAGTTGGAGGTTGCTATGAGCTGTATGACCTCACGGCACTCTACCGAGGGTGATAAAGTGAGACTCTGTCTCATACATAAATAAATAAATAAATAAATAAATTGTACAGCGCAGTTGTTTTTAACATTCATTTCTCTACATACAGGTTGTAGATACTTGAATATGTCTGTCAGCTAAACAGGCCATTACAGAACCAAGGAGAATATTAGAGGGGATGCTTTCCTTCTAACTCTGTTGTCATTCCAGATACCTCTACTCCATCTGAGACACAGTCCTCAAATTCCATCCCCAGAAGAGCCTCTTACATTGGTCCCCTCCTTTCCCCCACCCACTACTTCAGCTGAATTCAGGCCTTGCCTAGCTCTCATTTGGATACTTGCAGTAGACTAATCCTACCCACCCAATTCTTTCTCTGGGAAAAAAAAAAAAAAAGAGTGTTATTCCTGATTATAAAAGTACTATACCAGGTGGCACCTGTGGCTCAGTGAGTAGTGCGCCAGCCCCATATACCGAGGGTGGCAGGTTCAGACCCGGCCCCAGCCAAAAGGCAATAAAAAATAGCTGGGTGTTGGGGCCGGCCCCTGTGATCCCAGCTTCTTGGGAGGCTGAGGCAAGAGAATTGCCTAAGCCCAAGAGTTGGAGGTTGCTGTGAGCTATGACACTACGGCACTCTACTGAGGGCAACAAAGTGAGACTTTGTCTCTTAAAAAAAAAAAAAATAGGGGCTTGGCGCCTGTGGCTCAACGGGCTAAGGAGCCAGCCAGGTACACTGAGCTGGCGGGTTCGAATCCAGCCCCAGGACCCGCCAAACAACAATGACGGCTGCAACCAAAAAATGGCCGGGCGTTGTGGCGGGCGCCTGTAGTCCCAGCTACTTGGGAGGCAGAGGCAAGAGACTCGCTTGAGCCCA
>CAUYON010174565.1:0-13781 GCA_963573935.1 Arctocebus calabarensis | reverse complement strand
TAAACAATAACTGTGTCAAGGAGGAGATAAAAAAAGAAATCATTGTATTCCTTGAAAAAAATGACAATGAGGCTACAAACTCGTCGTCCCCTATCCCAAGGCCAACCTTCTATTTTTAAAATATCAAGAAGGGAGGAATGTGAGATAATTGCACAACTTTGTCTATCCCGATTACCCACTGAAAAGCTCAAACTTATGGCCCGCCCCCTACTACTCTTTGCACCAGAGCAGTAATACCTTATTGGCTGTTCTACCATCCTGACACGTCCCCTAACCGAGACTATATCAGATGCCCTTATCTTCTGCTCTCTCTCTCTCTCTCTCTTTTCTCATTCCCCATGTGTGTGTGTCTCTCTCTCTCCTCTCTCCCATCCCCCGTGTGTGTCTCTCTCTCCCCTCCTCCTTAATGCTGCTCTGCAGCTTCCCCTGCCAATAAAGACCTTTCGTACAAGCCTTGGTGTTCTGTAAATTTTGTGCTGGTTGAGTGCCCCCCCCTTTCAGATACTGCACAAATAGTCCTAAGAGAGAAATTCACCCACATTAAATGCTCACATCCAGAAATCAGAAAGAGTGCAAATCAACAATCTAATGAATCATCTCAAGGAACTGAAGAGGAAGAGCAATCTAATCCTAAACACAGCAGAAGAAAAGAAATAACCAAAATGAAATCAGAACTAAATGAAATTGAGAACAAATAAACCATTCAGAAGATTAAAAGACAAAAAGTTGGTTCTATGAAAGATAGATAAAAATCAACAACCCTTGGCCAGATTAACCAGAAACAGAAAAGTAAAATCTCTAATAAACTCTACCAGAAACAAAAAAGGGAAAATAACAACAGATACAGAATACAAAGCATCATCACTGAATACTACAAAAATCTGTATACCCAGAAATTTGAAAACGTGGAGGAAATAAACAAATTTCTGGAATTCTACTACCTCCCTAGACTCAATGAAGAAGAAGTGAAACTCTTGAACAGACCTTTATTAAGCACCAAAATTGAAATAATAACAAATCTTCCAATAAAAGAAAGTACCAGGCCAGACAGTTTCATACCAGAATTCTACCAAACCCCCAAATAAGATCTTGTACATATAGTGCAAAATATATCCTAAAATGCTGAGAAAGAAGAAACCTTCCTCAACTCCTTCTAGGAAGCAAATATCACCGATACCAAAATCAGGAAAGGACACAACATGAAAAGGAAACTACAGATCAATATCATTAATAAACATTGACACAAAAATAAAATCCTAATAAATAGAATTCAGCTATGTCAAAAAATAATTCTCACAACCAGGTAGGCTGCAAACTAAGGATTCAAGGCTGTTTCAACATACACAAACCTATAAACATAATTCACCACATAAGCAGAAGTAAAAACAAAGATCATATGATCCTCTCAAGAGACACAGAAAAAACACTTGACAAACTTCAGCATCCTTTTTTAGTAAGAACACTTAGGAAAACTGGCATAGATGGGATATTCCTTAAAACAGATATAAGCCATCGATGACAAACATTATAGCGAACAGAGAAAAACTGAAAGCATTCCTGCTTAGAACTGGAACCAGACAAGGATGTTTACTATTGCCACTATTCTTCAACATAGTGCTAGCCAATGCAATTAGACAAGACAAGGCTATGTAGATGTCATTTCCAGGTCACTGCACCCTCCAGACCAAAAGGAGTCCCTGAGTTACCTTTGGGGCCTGGCATCGCGTCAGGAAATGCAAAGCCGGGCGGCTTCTGCTCCCGGGTAACTGGCAGGGGGGCTGCCTTTTCTGTGCGCCCCCTTTACCCTGATTCATGACCCTACGCCCTAGCCTAGGAGCACACACTCCAAACTAGAGATGCGAGATTTCAACATGTCAAAAAACTTGTGGTATCACCTCGGGCTGCTTCGCAAATACTCTCCCTCAGGCCGTACCCACACACCTTCCTGAACAGATCAAGCACTAAATGCTGGGAGCCACATCAACACTGGCTTTGCCTCTCAAGGGACGGAACGCAGTGGGCGAGATCAAAGCGAGAGTCAAGGAGGGCAGAAGAGGACCCGGGTCGCTGCCCTGCTCCATTCCCCAAGCCCAGGCCTTCTGGCAGCGCAACCGGAGTGCAGGAGCATCCCAAACGAACCCAGAGCCTTGGCCCCAGGGGACAGCCCCCGGGGCCCACACCCGCACTCACCTCCTCAGCCTGCGGCTCCGCGGCGGCCGGAGGTGCGTCACCAGGCTGCGGCCGGACCTCTCTAGGAGCAGGCTGGCCGCTTCTCTATGGTGTTCTGTCCCCGCCCTGCGGCCGCAGCCCTGCCCACTGGAGCCTGGTTCCCTTTGCCCCTCTCCTTCCGGTCTGACGTAGGAGGGGCGTTACTCTTCCGGGACCGGGTAGAGCCCGGGGTCCAGCCCGAGGCGGCGCGCGAAGAATGTGTCTTGGTAAGGCTGCAGGTACAATATGTTTGGGAATCCCCGGACTGGACCAGTGGTTCGCACGCTGCCACTGCCCAGTGCCCGCCCCCGCTTTTGTTGAGACAGAGCCTCATTCTGTGGAGGCTCGAGTGCTCAGCCCCTTGGGCTCGAGAGATCCTCCTGCCTCAGCCTCCCAGAAGCTGTGCCTTAAGGCGGCCGCCACAACTCCCGGCTAGTTTTTCTGTTTTTAGTACAGAAGGGGTCTCTTGGTCAGGCTGGTCTCAAACCCCTGAGCTGAAGCGATCCACCCGCCTCAGCCTCCCAGAGCGCTAGGATTACAGGCGTGAGCCACAGCGACCAACCTTTTTTTCTTTTACTTTTTTGCGATAGACTTTGGCTGTGGCGCCAAAGGCGGTCGTGCAGTGACACCATCATGTCTCATCATAACCACAAACTCCTAGGCTAAAGCAACCCTCCCACCGCAGCCTCCAGAGTAGCATGCCTGGCTCAGTGCCCCCTTTTAATAACAAATATTTTGAAATGATAGCTTATAAAATAATAGATAATATAAAGAACCGACACTTTAAAAACTAATGTTATGCCTGAAGTGTAATGAAGGAGAAATAAAAGGAATATAATTTGTACTGTAATTTAAAACTACGTGCTTCTTTTTCTTGTTTTGTTTTGTTTTTGGCCAGGACTGGGTTTGAATCCGACACCTCTGACATTTGGGGCTGGCGCCCTACTCCTTTGAGCCACAGGTGCCACTCAACGGACTTCTCTATGTAAATGTTCTGTATGTACTTATATATGTAAATGTTTGCCTGAACTGCCCCAGTCATGAAGCTGTGTCTTATATTGGTGTTTCAAAAATCACAGAAGCAGGATCCAGAATAGTAAACACTTTTGGTGAAGTTCTGAATGAAACACAGGACATTCTTCTCTTGATTATACAGTATATTCCTAGAACATCTGCATATTTTAAAACTGTGCCAAAATACATTGTGTATATCTAGAACCTAGAACAGATTCTAGGTTTGAGTAATTTACAAGTAGGGGTTTCACTTACATTAATGTCCAGCAAGACATTTCAAAGTCTAGAAATGTTTTGGACAGATGGGATTGTCCCATGCATTGCAGGACTTGTGGCACTAATGGCCAGTAACAATGCCACCACCACTACCAAATATAACAAAATATCACCCATAAACTCTGAAATGAACCTGGTGAAGGGGAGAGAGTATTAAAAGCCCACATTTAAACCCTTATTGTGTAGCCCTTCCTTCCTTCCAGCTCTGATCCTTCCAATGCAGCTGTGCTGGAAGGTAGTGGTTGGCCATACTCACCTCTCCATCCCCACTTGCTGAACCTGCTGTTCTCTAAACCTAGAATGTCCTCCCCTTCCTGTTCCTGCCCTCCATCTTCACTTTTACTAAAACTATCAGTGCAAATCCTGTTTCCCATCGGAGGCAAGCCTTCCTTGACCAAGCAGATCCCCTACCCCCACTGTGTGCCATCACAGTTTTTCTCAGGACTTGGAACATACACACCTATTTAATAGTGATACACTTAGCTTCTGTCAATATGTCTTCTCTGTTAGCTCCAGGGACCAGGAACTATATCCATCCTTGTCTGACACTGTTATCTTTGGCCAGAACATGAAACTGGACACAAAGAAGGGGAGCAATAAACGTTTGTTGCTGGCATGGTCCAAAGGCTCCAACCCTAACTCCTAGGTAAAACCCTACTTTACTTTTGTGCCATTGGGGATTAGGATATGTGTTTATACTTAGTATCATGACATTGACCATGGCTAGGAGCCACTCTCTGCCTTGACTTGACCCTGATCTTCACTGTTTTCCAAAATGAGCAATTTATTTCATTCAGATAGTTCAAATAGGAAAATGGTCCCTGTGACTGGCCAGAGTGGGATTACGTTGTCCTTGGCAAGAAGTGGTAATTTTCACTTCTTCCTAGGCTCAGGAATCAGACCTCTAGGTAGGAGTGAGAGCTTTATGAGAGAAATAGGAAGGAATTAGGAGATCACACCATCATATAAATACTGGCCCCAAAAAGTTGGATCATAAATCAGTTGCTTAAATTTACAGATAAGAAAAGTTCCCCTAAGAACCCACAAAACACCTACTCCTAAGAGCACCAGGGCAGACCAAGATACAAAAGCTCTGTGGTAGGTCTGGAGAGGCAGAGACCTCTGTCAACCGCTGTTCTTCCATTCTTAACTGATATCAGAATCTCTAGCAAGGCACGTGACAGCCTGGGGGGAAAGTACACATTTCCTAGCATTCTTTAAAGCAAAGCATGCCAGCCTGAGCAAAACAAGACCATGTCTCTACTAAACATTGATCAAACTAGCCGGGTGTTGTGCCAGGTACCTGTAGTCTAAGCTACCTGGGAGGCTGAGGAAGGACTGCTTGAGCACAGGAATTTGAAGTTTCTGTGAGCTGTGATGATGCTATCGCACTCAACACAGGGCAAACATTGACACTGTGTCTCCAAAAAGCATGTGTGTGTGTGTGTGTACTTATACATGGCCTCTGAAGCCTCCCCCTTCAGTATGCACCTATTGAAAGGGATACCCTCAAGTGCACTTTTCCTGTGTTTGTTTTTTTTTCTTGTGCTTATTTTGGGAATATTTAAAAGTAACAGCACACAAGTATACAAACAATTTATCCATACTCAGATATGGAATCCCTATACTCTCACATTTTTTCAGTAATAGTTCTTTTCACCTTGAAATTTACACCTTGCTACTTCAAGTTGCATGCCCATTGGAAAGTATATGAAACTCAAAAATAATTGGGGAATTAGAGGACCCATGACTGCCAAAATGGTTGTAGGGTCTGAAACAGCAGGTCATTTTGCTTGGAAAAACTAATGAGTCCAAACTGCCATGAAGTTGATTTGTTTCATCTGGGAAAAGTTCCTGAGCTTTCCAAAAATACACCATCAGACCTCTCTATTCTTAAAATCTTTTCCATTATGCACCAAGGACAAATCAGAAGACCTTTCACTTTTGTTTTGAAAATCAGTGTTTACTTTCCTTATGCTCCAGTCAAGTATATCTCAAAGAGCAACTTACTTTTACTACAATTCCGGGGTTACAACGATTTTTGGTGTAACACGGTCCAAATGTTACAAACATGGTGGGCATACTTAATAGCCACAACTGTTGCCTCTGACATTATAAAAATTGGCTCATGTGCAACAGTTTACTGGAGATGAAAAGTAAGTTCCCCACACTCCATCTACAGATGAACAACTGAGATTCCTAAAATTCATTTACCTGTTTTGGGTCACATGTGGTGATTGCAGCAAGAATTTCAATCTCGAGCAGTTTGACTCATTACCTCAAATGCAAGCTCATCACCACCAGTTCGTTATAATTCTTGTTCTCCAGATTTTTGGCTGCATTCATATAGTGGGTTTCAGAGATTATTTTCTCTCAAACATACCCTTTCGGTATGCACCTGTTGGAAGGGATGCCCCCAAGTGTATTTTTCCTGTGCTTATTGGAATATTGGAATATTGGAAAGTAACTGTACACAAGATTGCAAACACAATTTCTCCATACTCACAAATGAAATCCCCTATACTTCCAAAAGCTTCTTAGCATAGAGAAATAAGATCCAATTCACTGCATGTTTCTGAAAAGAGGTTAGCAGTTGGGAGTTAGCAAAAGAGAAGTTATGAAAAAGAATCAAGCAGACTTTCTCCAAATGAATACAACGAACCTTCTTTCTTACACGTGTTGCCTGTTTGCTTCTTATGTGCGTCTAGAAAGAGTCCTGAGCATTCTCCCTTACACATTTCCATCAGGTATTAGGCATTTTCCCCTAATTTGACAAATTTGGGCCTCCAGACCAACACGGTGGTACTGAGTCCCAATCCTAGAGCTCCCGGGAGAATCCACTGTTTAGCTGTGATAATGAAGTCCCCTAGGCCCAGAGGCGGTGCCTCACACCTTTAATCCTAGCACTCTAGAAGGCCAAGGAAGGAAGATTGCTTGCGGCCAGGAGTTTGAGACCAGCCTGAGCAAGACCCCTTCTCTACAAAAAATAGAAAAATCAGCAGGTCATTGTGGCATATGCCTATAGTTACTGCACTCTATCCAGTCTCCCAGAAGGAAGTTCCCTGGAAGAGAAAGAATCCTAACCCCCATCTTGTCACAAAGAGCCTTCTAAAGGAAGACTGACTTTAGGGGATTACAACTGTTAGGCACACAGAAGGCAAAAGTCCCAGGAAATGAGGAGTGCCCACCACAATGTGTTTATAGTGGCTTTCCAGTAAAAGGGACTCCAGCAGAAAACAGGACCGTGGTGCTGTCCAGGGTGCTAGCTCCACTGCATCAGGGTGTTCGCGGAACTCTCCAAGGTTTTGAATCTGGCCTCAGAACAATTGTTCTCCAACCTGGTGCTGGTCCTGTTGACTCTATTTTAAACTTAATCTCCAGATACTTGTCTCATCCTTCCTCTTCCTTTTGAACTTGGTTAGCAAGAAAGCCACTCTGTTCCTGCTTCTCTCTGTCACCCTGCATCAAATTCATGAACACAAATGGCTCCCCAGAGCAGCTTTCTGGGAAGCTTACTTACAGCTTAAAGATTTCTATATTTTGGACTTGAAAAGTTAAGACATGCTTTAAATATAAATCAGCAACTGAATAAATACATCATGGCACACTTTCATTTGTGTGATAAAGGGCAGGGTATTTGGGAGAGAATTCTAAGGGAATACCATTTTTAACTTGAGAAAAGGCTTGAGGATGTGACTTTGGGTTGAGACCTCAGAGTAAGGTATCTGGACACATCAAGAGGACAGCATTCCAGGCAGGAGGCATAACAACTGGGTCCCCTGAGGGTTTTCAACTTTGAGGTGGGGCACCTGAGTGAAGTTGGTTTCCATTTTGGGGGCAGTGAAATAAAGCTGACATCTTGTGGGTAGAAGAAAGTGGTACATCATGAGGTCAGGTAGTTCTGCAAGTCACATTATAGGTTGGATTTTATTCTCAGTGCAAAGGGAATCCATTGAAAGGTTTTGTTTTTCCAGTCTCATTGTCACATGGGTAGGGTGCCATAGGTTACCATAGCTCACAGTAACCTTAAACTCTTGGGGTTGAGCAATCCTCTTGCCTCAGCCTTTTGAGTAGCGGGGACTACAGGTGCCCGCCATAATGCCCAGCTAGTTTTTTCTATTTTTAGTAGAGACAGGGTCTCACTCTTGCTCAGGCTGGTCTTGAGCCCAGGCGATCCACCGGCCTTGGCCTCCTGGAGTGCCAGGATTACAGATGTGAGCCTCGGCACCCAGCCCATTGGAAGGTTTTAAGCACAAACATATTATGTTTTTTTTTAAGGCATACTCTGGCTGCTGATTGGCAGGTAGAGATGCAAAAGCAATGGGGAGATGACTTAGGGAGCAACTGTAGTACTCAGGAAACGTTGGTGACTTCAGACCAGGACAAAAAACTAATACAGTAATCCTGATTCAACAAGTTACTCAATTGGAGGGGGCTTCTTGACAGTGGCACTAGTCAGGGTGCTAACTACTCAATAGTAAATGTCCCCAAAATGGAAACCAACTTCATGCAGGCGTCCCACCTCAAAGCAGAGAGCCCTCAGGGGAGCCAGCTGTTTCAGATATTTGATATGAACACACCCATTTTCAGATGGTGCTGAAAGAGATGTCTAACTTTCTGATGCTACCCAACCACTAAGAGTGGGGGGACCTCAAACTGGATCCCTTGCTTCATCCATAGAGGCACAGTTAGGGCGGTACAGTGACAGCTCCAAGCAGTCATCAAAATAATTGAAACAAGTAGTTTAGTAAGAAAGTTTATTGTTTCAGCTTGTAAAGCAAGCCAGGTCATGTCTTAGGGGCTGAAGGTGTCATGGGGAGCACAGTGCTTGGATTTTATATACAACTTTTCAAGTTATCAGTTGCTTCTTAGCTCTGCAGTGTCCATTAAATCAGCAAACAGATTAGACTGCCCAAGGCCAGAAAGTGATACTTAGCTCTGTGTTACACAGTTGTATCAAGTAAATATGTAGGGATTAGGAAAGTGTCAGGCATATGGTAATTGCCCCCCCCCCAAAAAAAACCCTGCTGTTACAATTTACTAAAGTGCAGCTGTAGCTGAAACTAGTTGAAACTGCAGCAACCTGTAAAACTAACAGTTCCTGACCAGTTTCTTTTCCAGGTGACTTTTAGATTTTCTGCCCTCAAAATGATACCCCAAGAAATAACTCAACGTATGTAGTGGAATAATATATAGCAGTGAAAACAAACCTATACTGATGATTACATTGCTTCCCACCAACTACAAAACTGGCAAAATAACTAAAAATGTAGAGGTTATGGCGAGAGATAATGACTGCAATGAGGTACCGAGAGACTTAACATGTTAGTATGTTCTATTTCTCGATCTTGGCAATTATAAGGCTATGTTCATTGTAAAACTTAGTATTATACAACTTGTGCAGCTTTGTGTATACTTCAATTTAAAAAGTTTACCTAAGTAATTACCCCAACCTGTTATTCACTGGTCTGTCCAATCATGAGATACACTGTCCAATTAAGGATGAGGGGCTGGGAGGCTGGTGAAGCCCCCACAGGTGCTACACTCCAGGGGCAGGTAGTCTGTAGGGTGACTCCAACAGTGGCTGGCAGCAGAAAGACACAGGAGAGAAAAGAGAGTGCAGATTATGTCATCACCCAAAGAAAAGGACAAGCTCTTTGTTTCACCACTGAGACATCTCTGTAGTGTGCCTTATGACAGAACGGCAGCATTTCCCTGGCCCACTAACCAAATCAAAGAGCTGAGTGGGCATGCTATTCTAAGCATTAAATCGGCCCCAAATTTTCCAGCTTAATGCCTAGAAGAGCATCTATTCCAAATAAAACCTGAGTATAAACAGAAAGTGAAAATTTAAGGAGTGGAAGCTTTCAGTTTCATATTTAAAACTCTTCCTGAGAAATGGATTCACTGATATGGATTTGCAGTAACATCAAAATTTTTGTTATAGAACTTAGAATTTCTACCCACTGGTGGTATCCCGATGTAGACTGCGCTTTCCAGCGTTGCAATGGATATCCCAATCTCACTACAATCATAAGGTTTGGGGGCTACCATGACTCTAGCTAAAGACTTTCCCACATATCATCCACACAAGACATTTCTCCACCATCAGAAATGTTATCCCTGAAGATGTTTACATTTTTACACTGATAATGTTCTGTATAAGTCAAAATGCTGGTCCAAGGAAAGAAAACCTAACTCAGACTTGCATAAGCAAAAAACAAATTTATTGGCTACTGAAATTCAAAATCCCACGTGTATATATCTTCAACATTTGATTGCTCTTCAACTCTTAGGTATCTCTTTGGCTGTGCTGACTTTATTCTCAGCCTCCATGAAAACCTACTCTTCCTAGCTTTAAAACCAATGGCAAAAAAAAGAAAAAGAGTACTTCTTCCTATAAGCTCTTGTTCTTACCAAGTCCTAGTACTTTTATTGGACCACGATGGGTCACCTACTGACATCTGAACTGTGGTTTGAGGGAAGGATCTGATGCTGAGCCAGGCCTGTGTCACCCATTCTACTCCTGACTGGAAGATGGAATCTAAAAGGAAACTGAAGCACTATTACCAGTAAAAAGGGGTAAAAAATTCTGGAAGACCAAAATGACGAATGTCCAGAATAGGCTTCTCTGCAGAGTGGACATGCTCAAGATGAACTAGCTGGGAAGAATTCTGAAAGGCTCTTGCATACTTGCTACACCCGTAAGATTCTTCTCTAGTATGGATTCTTTGATGCTGAAGAAGACTTATTTTATTGGTAAAGACTTTTCCACACTCATCACATACCCTGGAAGACTCTTGAACATGAATTCTTAGATGCCTTTTTAATTGTTTCTGAGTACTGAAGGCTTTTCTACAACTAACACAATCAAATGGTTTCTCCTCACTGTGCATCCTCTGGTGCCGGATTAATTGTGTACGAAAAGTGAATGCTTGTCCACATATTTCACAAGAATAAGGCTTTTCCCCTGTGTGAATACGCTGGTGCTGGTTAAAACGGGCTGTCCTTTCAAAGCTTTTGCCACACTTACTACACTCATAGGGTTTCTCTCCAGAGTGGATCTTCTGATGCTGAATTAGTGGTGAACTACCCACAAAAGTTTTTCCAGACTTGTTACACTCATAACGTTTCTCCCCCATGTGGATCCTCTGATGTGTAAAAACTCCGAAACTATGGGAGAAACTATTTCCACACTCCTTGCACAGATACGGTCTGTCCCCACTGTGGGTCCTCTGGTGCCTGATCAGATTGGCATTGTAAGTATAGGCTCTCCCACACTGCTTACACTGACTGGGTGTCCCTCTAGCGTGGATCTTCTGGTGGCAAATTAACGAAGAATTGCCATTAAAGGCTTTTCCACACTTACTACACTCAAAGGGTTTCTCCCCCGTGTGAGTTATCTGGTGTCTAACATAGCAAGAAAAATAGGTGAAGCGTTTCCCACATTCCTCACACATGAAAGGCTTCCTTGCACAGTGGATACTTGGAACCTTTCCTTGAATAGTTTTCTCTGTAGGGACTTCCTGGTGCTTCTCCACTTCACATGCTTCTGGGAAGTCAATTCTCTGAGGAACACTCTTCCTCAGCCCATATGACATTATCATGTCCCTTTCTTCAGAAATGCCTCGTGTTGATGTGGACTCCTTATCAATGCTGGTCTCAGCATCTACCATAAGAAACAAAACACAAATGCCACAAGAGAACGATACTAGAAACAACAGAGCATCAGAAATTAAGTAGCTTTGAACACTCCAATCTCCACAACAGCCTGCTGGGAGGTAAGGCTGTTAGTGTGAAAATGTCAAATATCACATGGGCAGAGGACAACACTGCAGAACAGGGTTCCCGTGCACACAGCATGATCACAGTGCTTCCTAAGTTTTCCCACTCTAATAACCTGAATGCCTCTGGTCATTCCAAGTATGATCTAATATCTTTTAAATGTATGTACTTAAAGGCCTACAAAATACCAGAGATGACTCAGGCTTTAAGAAAAATTAGTGACACTGTGGCTGGCAAGGCTCAGAGTCAGAAAGTAAAACAAAGTCACAAAGCAAAAGCAAAGAACAAACTACTGTTCTTTATCTTATTTTAATTTATTTACGTATGTACGTACGTATGTTATATGTATGTATGTTATATGTATCTATCTATCTATTTCACAACAACCTCAACTCCTGGGCTCAATACCCTCCTGCCTCAGCCTCCCAAGTAGCTGGGACTATAGGCTCCCCCCCATAAAAAAATTTTAAAAATTAATTTTTTTTATTTTTATTAGAAATGGGGTCTCGCTCTTATTCAGGTTATTCTTTTTAACATGCCATACCCTGAAAATATCCCAAAGGACTGAAAACACTGAACATTAAGGGCACTAGGTTGGGGCTAAATCAAAAGAAAGAAAGTCATAGCAGTGTTTAGAGGACATCACCCTCATGCAGAGGACTTAACTGCAATCCACAGACAAGACCACGGTTAAGGAGACCAGGAACTACCCTAAAACTGCTGAGAATTGCTACATCTTGTCATCAAACTCTCAAAGTTTTATCCTCAAACATGCAGAGAAACTACTGTCCTAGACTCACTATTTGAAAAGGGAAGAACTTATGCACTTAAGACACACCAAGACAGCAGAGCATTCTTTCACATATTAGCAAAAAGGAGACAAATAGCAGCCCAACATAACGGTATTTGCATTCCTAAAGATTGCATTCCAAATGTAAACTAAGTTCAAGCCAATCTATTTCATATGCACTGTTGGACTGACTTTGTTCTAACATTAATTTGGATTATCTGGGACTCATTGCTCCTTAGTCAAGTTCATTCTATGCATGTGAGTTAAACAAATAAGGGACCTCAGGAGAAATTCATGGGAAAAGGAAAGATCTAAAACTGAAGTAAACAGCAGTAACCAACAGTCTGAAAGAAGGGATCAGAGAATTGAGAACCTGGTGGTCTGTTCTCACCCCTCCTCTCTCTGGCTATTAGGCTGTGCCAATGTCATAAAATTCGGACCGAGGACTAGATAACCCCCAAACTCTGTTTTCCCTTCTGGCCCATACTCTGCCATTCACCTTGATCAGGAACCCTGCAGCAGTTCATCCTAGCAACCACTTCTCCCTACACTCCAGTAGAGCCCCGATCTCCCCCATCACAGTCACCTCCTTCCTGCTGAAAGAAACCAAGGCTGCCCAAGTTTAGTGCCCCAGACTTTTTCTCTTCTATTTCCCATCCCCGGATCCCAAACTGCCCTCTCAAGTCTCAGGCTTCCCAATCACCCATGATGCCACCTCCTCCCACGTCCTCTGACATACTGCCCTAGCAGCCATCTCTTTTCTTCATTGTCAAGCTCCTCCTTCAGATTTTCAAACCCACTTGAGCTTAGAGATCACCCCATCATTTCCAATTTTTTCTTAGTGTTTTCCAAACTGTCTACCTATTAGTCATAAAATGGATAAAGTATGCCACTATTGTTATTAAAATTTTTTAATAAAATGCTAGAATTTTAGAATAGAATAGATTCACAAGTACTCCAACAGTAAGGAGAAATTTTGTTTCTGAATACTCTTTCTAGAGTACATACATATTAGTGCATAGGGTTTTGCTTTGCTGCAAAACATAATCCACACTCAGGGTCAAATTCAGAAAACTGAAAAACATTTTCTACAGTTTACATATTTCTTTCATTGGCTGGCTAAAGCGCTGCCCCAACTTTGTCATCTTTTCATTCACTTGCTCTCTGCAAACCATCTGCACTGAAACCCCTGCCTCTGCCTTCAGTTTCACTGCTCACTCTCAGTGCCCCTCCTCTCATGACCTGATTGTCCACTTTCTCTTCCCTCTCTCACTAAAGTTAAATATCCCTTAATATTAAAGACTCAGCCCTCCTTTTTTTTTTTTTTTATATCTCCGATAGGGAGGGATCTCTTCACACCCAACTCTGGTAGAGTGCCCTTTCAAGACCTGACCTTTATACCGGACTCTACACCCACCTTCTCCACAGTCTGCTCTAGCCATCCACTCACCTATTCTGAAGAAACCTCACACCCTGTACTCAGCTCTGCATTCCTATGAATTTAAAAATCTCCTCCCAAGTTGCAACTTCTAGTGTTAGCTGACTCAGATCTCTTTTATGGCCAATCTTTTTTTTTTTTTGTAGAGACAGAGTCTCACTTTATCGCCCTGGGTAGAGTGCCGTGGCGTCACACTGCTCACAGCAACCTCCAGCTCTTGGGCTTCAGCGATTCTCTTGCCTCAGCCTCCCTAGTAACTGGGACTACAGG
>CAUYON010174564.1:0-17953 GCA_963573935.1 Arctocebus calabarensis | reverse complement strand
ATGTGTGTTCCTCGACCTTGTCTCTTGGCTCAGCTCCAAACCATTGGCTTTCTCGCCAAATTTCTGTCCTTTAACTCTCCTTCTGGACAGGAGCGTCTGCAGAAAGCTGGCTACAGACCGCCATCTTGGCTCCTCCCCCCTCGCCTTTGGTTTTTGATATCTGACCTTTTCTGATGATGCCTTAGTTTTGTGATATGTAATCACAAATATAACAAAGCCTTAGTTTAGTGATATGTAATCACTGTGCTAATGGAAATAAATATAAGCAAGTTAGTTCATTATCTTGATTACAGAAAAAAAAAATTACTCTTACGCTCTCTCATACTGCTACAACTATTTTAAAGAAATTTCATTTATAGGCAAAGCCTTGAGGAAAGACCTAGAGATGAAAAAATTCCAGAATCCTGCTCCCAAATGGAAAAAGGCCATCTGTGGATTTTGTATAGTCTTTCTGCTGAACACATACATACACAACATTGACACTTCATCATGCTTAATGATGAATAGCTTAATGATGAATAGCAAGGATACAAATAAAAAGTACATAGCTTGCTCTCATGCTCCATCAGCTTTACATAAACTGTGGTTAAGACCACAAGCTTTGGTGGTCACACACACTTGGCTTGAGTCCAAGTTCTACCTTCTACAACATGGTTGACCTCCCTAAGCCTCTGTTTCCCAGCTTATAAAATAGAGATAATGACAGCACATTTCACAGACTTAAGGATTAAATAAGACTGTGTACAATGCAAAACTCTTACCCTATGGCCACAAAATAAGAGGACTTAAACAAATGTTACTTACTACCATCTAATTATTTTTAGAAGATATTCCTAGGCATAAAAAAACACGATAAAGAAAAAGAATGACAGTCAGTGCTTGACTGAACTGATGGAATCGCTTATGACCTGGACATGTCACAGATCTCTGCAAATCCTACTAGGAACGTGAAGGCCAGATTGCTCTGAAACTGGATTCAAGGAAAGCGCATGATTAAGGTACCTCCCTGGTCTTAAACACATTCTGAAGCTCCATACACGTGACTCTTCACTCAAACATGGAGCTACACAGAATCAATTCAGAGGAGGTCAATTTGAAAGCCAGTGTCAGATAGAAGATAAGACACTCCCCCACACAGTTGAGTATTTTAGGCCCCACACATCTTCCCTTTTACCTGGAATCATCCTGAGGCCAACAGCTAGAGCTCCCCCTGCCCTCCTGAAATGGAGTATTTCTGACCCTGGATTAGCTATCTAATGAGGAATGTAAGTGATTTTGCCTGTTTCTGGGGGAGCAGTGGGGTGCTGCCTTACATCTGAACTCCTTTCCAAGTTTGAACAATTCTACCTTCTAAGTGGAAGACAGTGCCTATCTCACAACAGAGAAGGTGAAAACTCAAAGCCTCACTTGCTGGCTCTCCTAGTAGCTGCAGGGTGGGGATGATCAAAAGAATGTGCAGAGTCCAGAAACTGGGTCTAATGACAAAAGGGCACACCAAGGTGTGTGAGCCGAAGCCCTTACAGTCATGGGTCCAGGTGGACCCATTCTCAGGCATGGTACTAGTGGTCTGACTCAATAGACTCATCATCATTCTTTTTGATGTCTGCACTCAGAGCCTGGTTCTCTAACCTTCTTGGAGATTCTGAGAGCTTCATGATAGCCTTTGAATAATTACCTTCCTGCTTAAATCAGTCCGAATTCGTGACTGTACTGTTGTTGCAGCTAAGAACCTTGGCTGATATAAATATCTTAAAACAGCTCCCACTGAGTGAATGCCGACCACATGCCAGGCTCTGGGCTCAGCATCTCATGCATGGTACCTCAATTAATTCTCACAACCACGCTGTAAAGAAACCATTCTTGTCTCTCTCTGATGTGAGAAAATGGTCAAATGGTAGAAATAGACTTTGACTTCAGGAACCCCCTTGTGCCAAAGTACATTGAGTTAACTACCAGGCCATATTCTATCTCCTATTCCTTGTCGTCTAGGTCTTCAGATTAAGAAATTTTACTGAGCACCCATTGTATGCCAAGCACTGCTCTAGGCATTTACAAAATAGCAAGGACCAAAAAAAAAAAAAACAAAAGTTTCTGTCCTAATAGAGTTTACATTCTATGTGTTTTTTTCTTGATCTGCGCTTATGTTGTTTTGTTTTATTAATGATCTCACGGTCTGTTTCTGACCTCAGCCAAAAAACTTAATCTAACTCCATTTAACGTCACAATTCTTTTTTTTTTTTTTTGCAGCTTTTGGCCAGGGCCAGGTTTGAACCCACCACCCCCGGCATATGGGGCCAGCGCCCTACTCCTTGAGCCACAGGCGCCACCCTAACCTCACAATTCTTGCTCAATAGAAACAGCTGAGACTAATGAAGGCCCATGTGCTGTGGCAAACACACAGTTACTCACAGAACCCGCTTCCCCATCAGAGCCTGTGTGCAGGCTCAGCACCCTTCTCAACACAGCTCTACAGGCAGTCCTCTGGCACAATCAACTCATGAATTCTATGTTTAGATTTATATTGCTGTATAACAAAATTATCACAAATTTAGCAGCTTAAAACAATGCCCATTTGTTATCTCACAGTTCTGTAGGTTAGAAGTCCAGGGGCTTTGGCTGGACTCTGCCTAGAATCTCACAAGACCCACATCAAGCATTGGCAGCCTGGCCTCTTATCGAGAGGATCTGGGGAAGAATCTACTTCTAAGCTTTGAAGCTGTTGGCAGAATTTACTGTAGTTGCAGGACTGACTCCCCATTTTCTTGCTGGTTGTCAGCAGGTACTCACTCTCAGCCTCCACAGGCCACTCTCCAGTCATGGCGTGTGGCCTGTGGATTTACAAAGCCAGCAACAGCATGTCAATTTCTTCTTGTGCTCTGACACTTTGTCACATTCCCTTGTCTTGTTGTGCAGAGAAAACTCTTGACTAATAACTCTTACAGGGGCATCCCATCCATAGCTCATGGTCTGCACGTAAATTATATGAGAACTTTCTTGCTTATCTGTGGTGGCAGATATCATGAAAATTGCATACAGATCTTTTGGGGGGGGGTTTGTTGTTGTTCATCAGCTTTCCTTAGTGTTTAATGTGTGGCCCAAGGCATCTCTCCTTTCAATGTGGTGCAGAGAAGGCCAAATGTTGGACACCCCTGGATGGGATTGGATCAGACCAACTCAAATGATTTCCCTGTGCTTTTTACCATCAAACATAACATCATCATCGGACAGACACCAGAAGCAAAGGTCATGGGGTCCAGATCATCATTCTGCCTACCTCACCACCCTTAGCCTAGACCTACTACATATTTTTAATAGTTTGGACAGAGCCAGTCTCACTGAGTTGGGTCATATGCATTTACTTAAGAGTAGGGCTACCTTCTAAAGTGACACGAGAGCAAAGATTGGAAGGACATGAGCAAACAAGCAACAAGGATAGCTGGGAGAAGGCATTCCAGGCAGAGGGAACTGCAAGAAAATAGGGAACTCTGCTAACATGTCAAGGAAAGGAAAAGAGGGGAGGTGGCTAGGGCAAAGCAAGTGAAGGTGGGAGGCAGGAGATGATATCCTCAAGGTTACAAATAGAGTTTTCAGTCATACAGGCCTTTCTAGGCCCTTGCAGGCCAAGGTAAGGACTTTAACTATAAGAAAAATGGGCTCATCTGTGTGACTGAGTTCTGAATTACAACTGAAAGCATCCCTTTGGCCACCATGTTGGAAGAGGCTGCAGACGGGCAAGAGTAGCAGCTGGGAGACCAGTTATGGGGCTGCTTCAATAATCCAGACTAGAAAGGACACTGGTTCAGAGGGGCTGACTTAAAGGGGTCAAATTCTGGATATATTTTTAAAGGTGGAGCCCAGAGTATGACAGAAAAATAAAACAAAAGTGAAAAGGACTTTGGAGTCAGTTAGACCTGTTTTTAATTCTGGAAACTCTGGCATTAGTGTTTGCAAGCTGTGTGTCTTTGGGCAAACCATTGAAAACTTTCCATGCTTAGTTTATTGGGCAGTAAAATAAAATGGGGCATTCACATACATCTCATGGGGCTTTTGTAAGCATTCAATATGGTAATGTGTTCTGGAATCTACCAGGTGCTCAAGAATTGTCAGTTTTTCTTCTCTCATTGCTTTATATAGCACATGCTTAATATGTACTAGAGTCCTCCCCTTCCCACTGAGACCTTCTTTGTCCTATCCTGTTCTCAAATAAATACATAAAACCCAACTCAGGTTAGAGTTACACATGGGGATGGGAAGGAGATTGACACAGGGAATATGGGTCATAGGTCCATATGGTCATAGGTTCATGTTCAAATATGAATTATAGGTCATAGCCTACAATTTATTGAGGAGGTTAAATAAAGGTATGAGAGGCTCAAAGAAGCCCCCCCAAAAGGAGAAACATCTTAAGAGCTTTTTTTTTTTTTTGAGACAGAGTCTCACTATGTTGCCTTTGGTAGAGTGCCATGGTATCACAGCTCACTGCAACCTCAAACTCTTGGGCTTAAGCAATTCTCTTGCCTCAGGCTCCCAAGAAGCTGGGCCTATAGGCACCTGCCACAAAACCCGGATTCTTTTTGTTGCAGTTGTCATCATTGTTCAGCAGGCCCAGGCTGGATTTGAACCCGTCAGTCTCAGTGTATGTTGCCAGCATAAACTGGCACTTAGATATGGGTGCCGAGCCATATCTTAAGAGCTTTTGGCCAGTGGGTATAAAAATTGGAATTAAAAATTTACTTTTCCTAGTGGGATACACCCCCAGCTATCAGGCATATGTCTTGAATAGAGGAACAGTTTAATTTCAATAAGCTGTTTATTAAATGCTAACAAATTTAACATTCATTAAGTGAAAGTATTGAAAAGTACTTAAGCCTCAGGTGTGGAGCTTTGATATGGGGTATTTATCACAGACTTCCTAAGTTCCAACAGAATGATTCCCAATAAAGTATCAGGGAACATTAAGAGATGGGGCAGCTATTATTTTTGTAACAGAGTGTTAGTCTTTATTATTACCTTGTCCTTAACTAGCTGTGGCACCTTGGACAATGGAACTGCCATACAGTTCTACCATCTACATTTCTTTATGTAGTTACTGAACAGATTAATGATATATGTAAAATGCAAGACATCAGTGGCTAGCACCTATAAGCAATCAATAAATGGTTAACCATTGTCATTATCAGCATTTCTATTAATAAAAATAGCTCCTGGGTGTAGAAATCAGGACTTTCATTTTGAGCCTTGCTCAGATACACAGTTCTATTTTTTCCTCCTTTCTCTCTTTCTGACATAGGAAGCGTCAAATTTAGTACACAGAGCCAAGAAAAAACTTGAGATGATTTTGGAGAAGGCCATTTAATAACATTGCTGCCCTCAAATTTGACTTCTCTCCTTCTGGTGCTAAATATACTAATTCCTCTTCCTCTCTCTTCCCACAGCCACCCAACAAGCCGACTCTCCATTGACCTGAATGGGTGACTCACACAGTTTGCTGGGATGCGTCTGGAGTTTTACAGATTCCTGTCTTCTCCCAAACCAACACAGATTTGTGTCATCAGTAAATTCCACCAACTTGCCAGTAAAAGAGTTGACATTTACATAGCCACAGCTTCAGGCAACAGTGACCAAGCTGGTGAATTTCTAATGAGAAAGAAAGGTGTTTTGGTCTTCAGAAATGTTTGACACCTGAAAGTTTCCAAAAGAGAATTAATCACTTTAACTCATTCTCAGACATTTCCCTTCTTTGTTTTTCTCTCTTACCCTCCTAACTCATTTTTCTTTTGGGAGGGGGAGAGCTTTAGAGCACAATTGACTACCAGGGCTTCCTGAGGACCAGCCAGGGTGAAGAAGGGTAAAGGAAGGGAGCAGGTAAATGAATTATCAGAAAGGTGAATTGCAAGACAGGTGGTTGTTTGAGGAGGGAAAATGGCAGAATGCCTTGCTATCCAAAGTAGTGAGCATCACAGATAATGATTTACAAAGATGCAAGATGATGTTAAATGAAGAACAATCCTATTTATTATCCAATTTCCTGTGCCTCTTCTTCCAGAAAGAGCAGCCCAAGTTTCCCTTCTCCAGTTTAGGTAGAGAGTCAGTCAAATTCCTTCCCTCCTTGCAACCAGGCACATGACCTCAATGAAGTCCGTTTAAATCCTTCTTATATTATTAAGAATTTATAGCAAAAAGGCACTAGGTGGAAGGAAGTGGACCAACAGTCATCAGTTTCCTACTCCCTTGATCCTTATGTCCTATTCTGCTGAGATCTGCTTTTTCTACTTTGCCTCTGACTCTGCAAGGTCCTTTGTCCTTCCTTTGTACTGAAGTTAGCAGAATCAGTTTCTGTTGCTTGCAATTAAAGAGTATAAAATGATAAACACTAAATTCAATCTTTCCAAGGGCAGCATATCACTTCAGAAAAGCAATAAAGTGTATTTACCAGGTATGCACCATGAGTTATTGCAGGTTAGGAGCTATTTTCAAAACAGCAGGAAAACTGACAGTCTATATTAGGGTTAGTAACTCTCCTCCCTCCTGCCAGTTACTGGGGAAGAGTGAACATGATAGGGACATAGAGGGCACAGATGTAACTGATAGACTAGGACTCTGGTGTGATTAATTAAGCAAGGCTAGTGGGCTTTCATCAGCATACAAGAAAAGAAGCTGAAAGAAAGAGCAGTATGTCAAAACTATATAGATATGGATTTGCAAGAATAACATAGGAAAGACATCTTGGGGATTAGGTTCTGAAGTCAGGAGATAAGGCAAAAATAATGTAGAATCAAAATTAACTTTTAAGGTCTCTTGAATCACCAATAAGGTACAATTAAACTGATGATTCCATAAAGGGATATATTAATATAATGGTATTACACAGATTGAAATGCACAGTGTATAATAAGAGTACATAGCAAAGTATAATTTCACATTATTTTTAATGATATAAGAAAGATAGAACCTGAAGCACAGGAAATCACTGTGTGTGAGGACCCCACACTGCAAAAATCAAGTGGGTTCCATAACAGCAAATGTACATCTCCAGTCTCCCCCCTCAAATCTGGGCTCAAACCATATGAATAGAATGGTGGGCAGAATCACATGTAGCATTTTAAGCATTATTTTTATCTTGGGAAGCAGGTTAGTGGCCAAGTACCCAATTATTGAAGGTTAAAAGTGTATCTAACACGATGCTTATGACCTTAGAAAGCCATTTACTTTATGCAAGGGATTTGGCTACAATTAGGTAAGCTGCCACCAGTTTGGATAGCACTGGAAACTTCACGAAGTCTTCACGAAGTTTGACTTCCCCGGGCCTGGAACACCGAGAGGTATGGATTATGCAAAAGTTCTTTGTTTTTGCCTCCTTTGATAAAAAAACAAGTACAACTCTATGAAAACAGTTTGACAAAATGCCAAAATTTTCAAATAAATGGAATACAATACATAATTTGAAGGAAGAGATGCAACACAAAAATATAAGTACAGTGATGTGACTTTCTGATCATCGCATCACAAAATAACTCAGACCTGAAAAAAACCTTCAAGAGAACTTTATTGTTAAACTAACATACCTAGTGAATAGTGGAGGTACTCACCGTTGTAACTTGACTTTTTTTTAACTTAGAAACTTGACTTTTTTTTAACTTAGAAAACAATACTGACTAAGATAGTTCTTGAGTTCATAGTGACAATCAAAATAAAAGAAAGAAAAGAGGAAGAAAAAGAAAAAAAGAGAAATAAAAAGGGAAACAAAAATATGAAAAAATAAAAGATGAAGCTCTTCTCAAGAAAATATCAGCTAAGAAGTGTAGAATGATTAACAAATATTTAAAAATAATCATCTTGTAACTCCTGTAAAAAACTGATGTAAGTAGGAGAATATCCTGGATCATAGCCTGTACATGAGAAGTTATTTAGGCTAATGAGTCATAGTGTCTACAAATTACCTTTTTTACTTTCTTTTTGAGACAGAGCCTAACTTTGTCACCCTTGGTAGAATGCCATGGTATCATAGCTCAGAGCAACCTCAAACTCTTGGGCTCAAGTGATCCTTTTGCCTCAGCCTCCCAAGTAGCTGGACTACAGGGGCCCATTATTTTTTTAGAGACAAGGTCTCACTCTTGCTCAGGCTGGTCTTGAACTCCTGAGCTCAGGCAATCCTAGAGTGCTAGGATTATAGGTATGAGCCACTGCAATCAGCCCCTGAAAATTACTTTTAAATGATTGAGCCCTGAAAAACATATACACACAGACATACAGACACACACACACACTTTAAGAAAGCAAATGTGGGCTCGGCACATGTGGCTCAAAGGGCTAAGGTGCCAGCCACATACACCTGAGCTGGTGGGTTCGAATCCAGCCCGGGCCCAGCAAACAACAATGACGGCTGCAACCAAAAAATGGCCGGGCGTTGTGGCAGGCGCCCGTAGTCCCAGCTACTTGGGAGGCAGAGGCAGGAGACTCACTCAAGTCAGGAATTGGAGGTTGCTGTGAGCTGTGATGCCACGGCACTCTATCCAGGGTGACAACTTGAGGCTCTGTCTTTAAAAAAAAAGAAAGCAAATGTGGCAAAATGTTAATAATTAGTGAATCTAGGGGAAAGGTGGTGACATAGTGAAACTGTTTCAAAAAAAAAAAAAAGACAAACCAATTAAAAACTTGACAAAAATATTTCTCCAAAGAAAATATACAAATGGTTAATAAACACATGAAAAGAGTCACTAGCTTTAGCTACTAAGCTAATGCCAATCAAAAACATAATGAGATGCCACTTCCCACCCACTAGAATGGCTACAATAAAAAAGACATTAACAAGGGGTGATGTGGGTGTGGAGAAACTGGAATCCTCTCACATAGCTTGTGGCAAGGGAAAATGGTATAGCTGCTTTGGAAAACAATTGGGTAGTTCCCCCAAAATTAAGCATAGAGTTAACCATATGACTCAGCAATTCCATTTCTAGATGAATACCCAAGAGAACTGAAAAACGTATACATCCATGATCGCAGCAGAATTTATTTACAAGAGACAAAAAGTGGAAGTAATCCAAATGTCCATCAGCTGTCCATACAATGGGAGAGTGTTTGGCTTCAGCAATAAAAAGGAACAACATACTTATAGATGTTATGGCATTAATAAACCTTGAAAACATAATGCTAAGTGCAAGAAGACAATCATAAAAGACAAGACATGGTATAATTCCACTTATATGGAATACAAATCTACGAAGATAGAAGTTAAATTAGTGGTTGTCAGGGGCTTGGAGGAAGAAGGGAATGAAGAGTGACTAATAATAGGTATGGAATTTCTTCAGGGGCAATGAAAATGTTCTAAAATTAGATTTTGGTGATGGTTTCACAACTCTGTAAATATGCCTAAAAAACAGAACTATATACTTTAAATAAGTGAACTGTGTGTTATCTGAGTTTTAACTTAATAAAGCTGCTTTAAACTTAACTACTGATAGCCTACTGTTGACCAGAAACTTTGCCAATAATAGTTGATTAACACATATTTCATAGGTTACTTGTGTTATAAATTGTGTTCATGTGTATATATTATATTATATATTGTTTACTTATACTAGAGGAAAGCAAATGTTATTAAGAAAATTGTAAGAGAGAAAATATATTAACTATTCATTAAATGGACTCAGATCATCATGTAGTTCTTTAGCCTCATCATCTTAACGTGAGTAGGCTGAGGTGGAAGAGGAAGAGCAATGGTTGGTCTTCCTGTCTCGGGTGGCAGTGGCAGAAGAAAATCTTCATATAAATGGACCTGAACAGTTCAAGCATATGTTGTTTAAAGGTCACCTGTATATGTGGGCATGTGTCTGTGTGCATATACAAATACACATGCACAATTATGGCCCCAAAATGTGTTTTCCAGTAGCTTTTCCTCTAATCTTGGCTGTTTCTAGCACGAGATTTCTGTCTGCTACAACTCTAGAGATTAAGTCCCCATTTTCCCTTCCACACTACATACTACAAACCTCTAGCTTAGTAGACAGACAAAGAAAAAATACAAAAAGCAAAACGTGCCTTCCCCCCCAGCATCAGTCAGGACTCAGTCACTCTGAGTTCCTTCCTCCCACACTGGGAACAGAAGCACAAGGCACTGACTGATCAGCCAGTACCAAATTGTCCCTGGGCAATGAACACACAGACAGGATCAGGCTGGAAACTGCTCTCTGAGGCAGCCTGCTTCTGAAGCATCTGCTTTCTTAGATTAATTGGGAGTTCAAGATGAGGGAAGAAGGAACCAGGTTTTTAAAGGGATAGAAAATAGTTTACACACTGCTGAACAAGAAAGAGGGAAAAGGAAGAGAATAAAGGAGAGGAATGAGACATGCGGGGAAAAGAGACATGTACATGAGGCTGGAATATCACATGATGTGTTAGCCTGTCCAGCATCTCTGATTTTCCAAGGGAAAACACTCTTTCTCTGCACTTCAGGGTTTGACTGGGGTTGAAGCTGAGCTCCAGAGGAGGTCCCATGACCCGGTCTAAAATCCATACATTCTTTCTCTATGACACGGTGATTGGATTGGAGACAGACACATGACCCAGTTTGGCCAATGAGATTCAGTCTTGGGATTTCTATTGGTAAAAAAAGAAGAAAAGGAATCTGTGAAGATTTTAAGCTAAGAGCCACTGTCAGTGATCTACCTGCCACAAGGGAAGTACTTGCCTGATAATGAGAAACAAACAGGAGGAGCCCCTCATGGTATCAGTGGGACCCTAGGTGTACAAGATAGAACACCTGACAATTTGACAATAGGCAGGCTATTGACTTAGTAATTCTTCCTGTGCCATTTCTCTCTCTTTTTTCTCTTAAACAATTTATATGAGCATCCTGACCCTTGCAATATAAAGAATTCTGCTTGACATGGAAGGCAATTAGAACTCCACTAATAATTCCCCCAAAGGCCACCAACAACAGGATCTGTGATGGTTAATTTTACGTGTCAACATGGCCAGGCCACAGTACCCAGATAGATATAATTGCTCAAATATTATTCAACATGTTTCTGTAAAGGTATTTCTTAGAAGAGATTGACATTTTTATCAGTAGACTTTGAGTAAAGCATATTATTCTCCATAATATGTATGGGCTTCAACCTATCAGTTAACGATCCTAATAAGAAAAAGACTAACCTCCTTCCAAGAAGGAAGAATTCTGCTGACTCAAACTACAACTCTTCCCTGGGTCTCCAGCCTGCTGGCTAAGTCTGCAGATTTTGGATTTGCCAGCCTCCACAATCATATGAATTAATTCCTTAAAATAAATCTTTTTCTTTGGGGGGCAGGACACAAGTATAAGAGGGACTTTGTCTAACACATGCAATCAGTATAACCTGATTCTTTGTAACATCAGTGAATCCCAAACAATAAAAAAAAAAGAGAGAGAGAAATAAATCTTTTCTCCACATAAATGTGCGTATACACATCCTATTGATTCTATTACTCTAGTGAACCCCAACTAATATCAAAGGATGGTCCCAAAGCACCTTGTTGCCTTTCAGAGTGTTAGGTTGGAAAAAACACAAAGTTTGCCTGCCTTCCCCCAACTTTAGCTCCATCTTCAACAATAATCATACTTCCTGCACATAAGGCTCTGTGCAACATACTGTGCTTCCTTCCATCAGCTTAATTCTCATCGAACATACCATTCCCATTTTATAGATAACAAAAGAGTAAGTGACTTGTCCAAAATCAAAAGGCTGGTCATTACGAGTTTCAGGAATACAATTCATGTTGCCCTTGATCCATCTCAAAGGCAAGTGGCCCATTTTCTGGGAGGAAATTCCTAAGGATACTCTTTTCTTTCTCAAAGAGTGAGGCATCAAATGTAAAGTTATAAGAAAAAGCAAAATCTCACTTGGACTCCATACCACCTTCCCCTTCTTCTCCAGCACTGCTTCTTCATCGAGATCCACTTGTCAATGTAAACACCCACTGTGGCTGTTGCTTTTCTAGACTAAGTTGCTGAGTCAAAAGGCCATGGTCTCTGCCCCTAGAGAGTAGGATCTGAACTCTTAACTCCCAAAATGCTGATTTGGCTCACTGTCTTGAGCTGACAAGACATAACACTTCTCTACCAGAGACTTAACTGTCAGTACTTGACTTTCCACTAGGCCTCTGCTGTCATGCAGATGGCAAGCTGTAGAAGCAAGCTCCCCTCAGAGGTGTAGGCAGAGGCCTTAGGGACTCCATCTGGATAGAATGGCAGGCATCACTATCTGTCCTCCTTGTGACAGAAGGAGTTGTTTCCAAATGCCTGTCATTTATATCCCATCTCCATGACACAGGCCTCATCTCCATACCACTCTTAACATTATTTATTGAGTATAGTTTTAAATGGCTTCTTGTTTGTTAAAATAAAGTCTATTTGAAAAGGAAGTCTCATGTAATTATTATATATTATTACATGTGCCCTTGGATTCTTGCTCTGCCACTCTTCAGCTGCACAGCTTTAGGCAAATTACTTAACCTCTCAAATCTCCAATTCTTCATCTGCAGAAAAACCATTTGTAATTGTTACAAAGAGAAAACAATTTATAAAAAATAAATTTTAACAACCTATTCAATTTTACTAGACACCCTTGTTTATCAAAGGCTTTGAACCTTTGACTAACCCTCATTTTGTTTAAGAAAGAAAGAGATTACAAGTAATGGGGTGGTAAAAGTAACTTGGAATTATTAGGTTCATGCTAAATGATATGCTATTAGAAAAGGCCCCAGGGTACACATGAAATACTTTAGTTCACCAAACTTGTATTGAATACCTTCTTTGTACCAGACACTATGCTAGTGATGCTTGACAAACAATTCTAATAAGAGTTACATGAAAAATAATTACATAAAGAACTTGGCATTTAACTCAATTATGTTTCAATATAAAGGAAAACACATTTCTAGATGCTCCCATTTTTAAGTGCCAAAACAAGTATAGAATTTCCTTTCCTAGTTTATTTATACCAGCCTTCAAAATATGCTTTTAATTAATAGAACTAAAACATAATCTTAACTGTTATTATTACACTAGAATTCATGTAAAAGACACACACACACACAAACTATTAACACCAACTGAGACATTCCCCCTGAGGTTTGTCAGAATTGACAATGTATTAACTTTTTCTTCTGTACTTTGTTTAATGCAGATTTCGTATACCAATTAAAACCACCTTCTTCACTACCTAAAAACATCTCAATGACATATAAAATAATTTATACACTGTTGTGGCATGTGTCTCATATTTTGAGAAAGCACAGATGAAGAGAAAGCAAAATAGACTTTCAAGTTTAACATGTGCCATTGGATTCTTGCTCTGCCACTCATCAGCCACATGGCTTTAGGCAAATTACTTAACCTCTCAAATCTCCAATTCTTCAGCTGCAAAGTGAGCATGATAATAGTAACCTTATAAAAGCTGTTGGGGAATAGACAGGATGAAGTATACCAAGGCCCTACTTTAGTTGCTTGGTACAGAGCTGTTACTGTACAAGGTCTGAGAATTAGTTTGGAGAACTTACCACTGTGTGCTTACCCTGGCAACACTGTACAATCAACTCGGTAAGGTTTCATAACCTTGGTATATTAGTGTCTTACAGCTGTGTTCACATTAACCTGTGGCAATCTCTTGCTAAATGGTGCACATTATTGTTGAGTGTTTTTGTGTGCTGTATGATGACAGCTCTGATGGCCATTCCAGACAGAGTTCCAAAATTGTTTTGAAGAGTAGACTAAATGCTGGTGTCAGTGTCTAGCTATCCAAGGAGAATACTTCGAAGGTGATGTATCACTGCAGTCATATGAAGTTTGTAGCACTTTTTTCTAGGATAAGTTCCAGAACTTTATTGTGAGACCTCACACTACTACTCTTCAACAGGAGGGCATAGGAGTCATTGCTGACACTGGGTATACTGCTTTTATGTTAGGGATGACAACCTGAAAGTCCGCAGGGGCCAAGCAGATCACATGAAGCAGAAAAACATGTTGGATGGTGTCCTAATAAAGTAGAGATCCAGCAAAGGTTCCATCTTAAAGAGGCAGTTGCTTTCTAAGCCTCAGCTGTCATTAAAAGCAAGGGACATTTGTTAGGCTGTCACACTAAGGGTCTAAGGGCCTTACATCTACTCCTCATAACCCCATCTGGTAGGATCCCTTATCATCCCCAGGTTATAAATGGGCAAACAGAGTAACAGGGATAAGTAGTTTGTCTGACCCTGCCTATCTAGGAAGTGGCAAAGCTAGAATTAACACCTGGGCATCCAGTTTTCCAAGCTGGTCAGTCCTCTTTAACCACTGAAAGCAGTGAGCAGTTCTCAAGCTTTAGGAGGCATCAAAATCATATGAAGGGTATATTAAAAATGTTAGGACCAATTCAGTGGATCAGGGGAGAAGGTAGGACTGAGAATTTGCATCTTAACAAGTTCCCAGGTGATCCAACAACCACACTCTGAGAATCATCACTCTACACTGTTCTTCTTCTAAGATTGGTCCAGTGTCCCAGATCTTCTGATTGAGTTATAAGAGAAGCCAGAAGAGTGGTCTTTTGTATGAGGGCTCTGTATATTTAAATGGTGGCCACCAATTCCATATTTTTAAAAATACTGTGCAAGCTAAAAAACAAACATCAAAACATTAGCAAGCCAAATTTAGCCCCTGGGCTACCAGTTTGCAATTTCTGCTTTCTGTGTCCAAAGCATTTTTAAGACATTTATGCAGCAAATGTTTATTGAGCACGTGCTACATGCCAGGGGGACATTCTGGCAGCTGGATATACAGAATGAGAACAAGACACATGAGAATATCTCTCTTCACCGAGGTTACATTTGGGGTGAGGGAGTGGAGAAAGGTGGAAAAGATGGGAAAAAAGTCATTAAGCAAATCAAAAAGATCTTTCCATCTATGGGAAGCTTGCTAAAGAACAAATAAGAGAAGGTTAGGCTGGATGATTTCTTAGGTTATTTACAAGTCCAGGAGGAGGAAGGGAATGTATGATATGCTTCTATAACAGATGAGAAGGAGAAGAAAAAGGTGAATTACACACCA
The DNA here is from genome assembly GCA_963573935.1 of Arctocebus calabarensis. NCBI lineage: Eukaryota > Metazoa > Chordata > Mammalia > Primates > Lorisidae > Arctocebus > Arctocebus calabarensis. The sequence continues at coordinate 2,895 of CAUYON010174564.1, read as the reverse complement.
CATCTAACATCCAAAGTCCCCCAGCCCAGGAACGGCAGAAGCAGATCACTGCCTGATTAATCCACCATCTCCAATTCCATGACATCACTTCTCCCCAAGTGTAGAAGGTCAGACTGCCAGTGTTTTGCAGGCTGCCTCTGCAGGTGAAATTTAGCTTTAATTTTCTAATCGCTACTCTGACAACGGCTGCTGAAGATTCATTTCAGAACTCGGCACAGGTGCACTCTGTGGCGATGTTCTATCTATTTTCAAGGACGAAAGGAAGGAATTAGAGAAGCTGATGTCTTCTGCTTCAAGAGTTAAGATGAAGTTATTTTTTCCCCCCAATCAACTCATGTTATCTCATTTCAATTTTCCAGAGTGTCTTCTCATCATAAATTAAACTGGGTTGCCAAATCCCAGAGCAACAAAAATGGAAAGGTAGTTGGGAGGAGAAGAAAAAGTTTTGGAGCTTATTAAAGAAACAAATTGTCCTTGAAGTACAGTCATTACATAAAAGAGTTGTATGTGATGATGCTAATGAAAATGATGATGATGATGATGGTGATGATTTAAAAATAAAAACGAGCATGACAAGGATGCTGCTGCTGACCTGTTTGCCACTTTCCAAATATTCACTAATTAAAGCCACAGGATTCTAGTCTGAGGTAGGTAAGCAGCCATAGGCCTATTTTACATATTTTTAAAAAATCCCAGATTTTCTTAAATGTCTATGTAAATTTCTTAAAATAGTTACTGCATTCTTGATTCCAAGAGCTAATTCAATTTCGACAAAACATCCCCCCTTTTTTAAATACTTGGAAGACAGATACGCCGACTTTCCGTTTGCCTTAATTATTTTCAAGTCAGCACTGGAGGAGATGAGCTGTAGCCAGTGGTATGTGCTTTGACAAACTTGACATGCAATGGAATGAAAACATCAAGGCAGAATTCGCAAAGAGAATGCCAATAAAGAAATTCCAAGAGTCCTCCACTCCATGATGGTCCATTTCAGAAATCAGCACAGGGCAAACCTTGCCCCTGGGAACACAGCTTGCAAAGGTACTGGGTGTAAGAGGAAAAAAATCTATTGGAAGTTCATGACACCATGGCCTTGTGTTCTTTGATGGCTTCATGGGGAGGAAAAGGCAGCGTGGGAAGAATTCTAGTTTTGAGTTGCAGTTGTCAAGGGCAAGGCAGAAGCCCTTGGAGTTCTGGTTTTCTTACCTGTGGAACAGAGGTGATGATGAGAATGCTAGCTGATCTGTCTACCCTCCAAGGAGGATAAAATGGCATACTATAATGGAAATGGGAAGTGAAAAATCCAACCAAAGCAAGGGTGGACTTGCAAGTGACTTGTGTCAAAAGAAGTCCTGTTATGTTTCTTTGTACTTATTATCACAGCTACTATATAATAATGTCAAACAGAGTAGAGGCCTTGTCAGCATTGTTGGTTTACAAAGCTCTTTGACCCGCTACAAAAAAGTTCACCTAAAGTTTTCTTCAGTCGACTCAGTCAACACACTTAAAAGATGATCTGATTCCCCAAGAAATAGAAAAACAGTATTTTGGCTCTAGAATAGAAATAGCATCCATTTTATAACCCAATCTTCACAATCTTTTGCAGGGAGATATAACTAGTCCCATTTTGGGATGAGGAAATCGAGGCTCAGAGAGTTTAAATAATTTCTTCAATCCTGCACAATGAATAAATGGCAGAGGTAAGAAAAGGGGCTGAATCTGCCCAAGTCCAAAGCTCCCCCATTTCTAAGTTCAGCAAAGCTCAACTGGTTGGTGGTTATGGCTGTGGATCTAAGTGCCCATTCTAGTTTCAGTAACTTCTCAACTTCCTTGTATCTCTTGTGAAAAACTCAGTCCTTTCTATAAATATTTCTTACAAAAGTATTCCTCTTACCAAAGAGAGGGTTCTGGCATTTGCAGGACTCCACTGCAGAGTCACCACTGGAGGGCAGACACACTAGACAGGACTAGGCAATACAAAGGATGCTTGTCAGAGGGGGACGCCTAAATGTCAATACCTATACAAGACTCAGGATCGGCAGTAGAGAAAGACTTCACTAGAGATTACCCTTCTTCCCAAGAGGTTGTAGTTCCCAACCCTACACGTGCATTAAAACCAACTGTGGGTTTTAAAAAATAGGTATCTATTCCGGTGCCCCACATCCAGAGATTTGTATTTAATGGGTCTGGGGTGGAACCTCCAGTATCAGTACTTATTATAAGTTCCCTAGCTGAATGTATTATGCAAGAAGAACCGTGAACACTGCCTTCAAGGACCTCTAAGTGCCAGTCACCATGCTGGCATTAGGGAGGCACAGACCTTTCCTCCTCCTAACAAAGGACCTTTCGGCTCGGCGCCTGTGGCTCAACGGGCTAAGGCGCCAGCCACGTATACCTGAGCTGGTGGGTTCGAATCCAGCCTGTCCCACCAAACAACGATGGCTGCAACCAAAAAATGGCCGGGCATTGTGGCGGGAGCCTGTAGTCCCAGCTACTTGGGAGGCAGAGGTAGGAGACTCGCTTGAGCCCAGCAGTTGGAGGTTACTGTGAGCTGTGATGCCATAGCACTCTACCCAGGGTGACAGCTTGAGGCTCTGTCTCAAAAAAACAAAACAAAACAAAAAAACTCACAATTATCTGGGCGGCTCCTGTGGCTCAGCGAGTAGGGCGCCGGCCCCATATACCGAAGGTGGCGGGTTCAAGCCCGGCCTCGGCCGAACTGCAAAACAAACAAACAAACAAAAATAGCCGGGCGCTGTGGCCGGCGCCTGTAGTCCCAGCTACTCGGGAGGCTGAGGCAAGAGAATCGCTTAAGCCCAAGAGCTGGAGGTTGCTGTGAGCAGTGTGACGCCACGGCACTCTACCCAGGGCGATAAAGTGAGACTCTGTCTCTAC
>CAUYON010174563.1:0-25104 GCA_963573935.1 Arctocebus calabarensis | reverse complement strand
TATATAGTGATCAAGAAAATGCCATGAAGGCTATCTGTAACAGTACGATGAAAACATTTCTGAATGTATATGAATCATGCCCTATGATTGCACCAATGTACAGAATTATGATTCAATAAAATTATAAAAAAAAAAAAAATACAGAGTACTCTTCCCCTGCAATCTACTCTTCTATAATAAATAAAAAAGAGAAGGTCTTCAAGGGATAATTTTTAAATGCCAAGAAAATGTCAGAGGGTGAACGTGGTGCTTTGGGCTCCTTATCCACTGGATTCTCTACTCTCCTTCAACCTCACTTTGCACAGGTTGTGGTACGTGCCTCCTTTTGAAGAAATAAAAGAACTTGACTCATGAATGTATGACTTAGATCATCTTGCTTAATTCTCACAAATATTATCTATAATATTATCCCATGGTAGAGACAAAAAAAACCCTGAGAATCTAAGAAGTGAAATCACTAATCTAATATCACAAAGATAAAAAGCAAGTTGGGCCACAGTTCAAATTTAGGTTGGTAGGACTCCAAATCCCTTATCCTTTCCACGAATTGGCACCGCCCTTCCTACTTCCATTTGCCTTTTTAATTCTCCTAAACATGTAAGTAACAAAACGTAATTTAGAAAATATCAACTGAAAACACAGATCTAAATCCATCTCTCCCTCCAAATAAGCTTCTAATGCCTCTTCTTTTGTTACTTCTCTGAAGTTGGTTACTATTCATTTCATACGTGTCCTAAAAAAAATTCAAGATCTTAAACCAAAAAATGATTAGAACCTTTCTAAGAAGTAGATAGCACCCCAAAATAACCATGGCATTGTTCTTCTTTCCTGACCTGAAAGTATTGGATTTTATTGACTTCCAGGTGTGGCTGAAGAATCCTTTTAAAATTCCTCTGCAATGCTGTGAGGCCATACATCTCCCAGGATTAATCACAAATATTTTATAAGATGAAGTTTCATTATATCTTTGTTCTTTGTATCTTGGCTTTTGTTAGCGCATTTTAATTAGGATCTGGTATCTGCAATAAACAGTAAACATAAAGAGCTTTGCAAAAATGTATTAGACTGTTTGTTTTCACACTCTAATGCATATTTGCACAATTTTACCATGAAAAAAGGAAAACATGCTAAGCTCTTGGGCTCTATCCCAAATGTCCTGGAATAGAATCCGGAAATTACTAAAAATGCAACCAAACCTCATCATATTCCAGCAATTAACCTAAGAAATGAGGGTCCATTCTCTGTATGAAAAAAACATTTTTGAGGGGAGAAATCTGTGGAGGAGAATGCTTCTTGATAACACACGTATCACATTCTCCAAACCTGTTTTGAAATTTGGACTATTTCCCTTCATGCTAAAAGAGCTTAATAAACAAATTAAGTTGGATAATGTTTTTTTATTTTTTTTCTTTCAGAGTGTTAAGAAACCTCTTCTACTAAAAGAAGACAAGAAGGACTACTAAGCATAAATCAAGGGATAAAATAATCACATCACCCTATTTTTTAAAGTAGTTGGGGATTAATAAGCTTCCTGCTAAATAGTTGTAAAGTAGAATGAACTATTATAACAGTGGAATCATGATGTAGAATGCTGTGACAAAGGACTAGTTTGGGGATTTTTATTTGAACATACCCTAATCAAAAAGTAGGAGAAACTTTTAAAATCTTCAAATGTGACTCTTGTGTACAATTATTATTGATATGATACCTTAATGGTGTTTGAAGGCAAAGCAAAATCATAAAAATGTGAGTAATTCGGAGGCATAAAGTGATTTTTTCCTTCTGTGTCTATTCCTTAATATGTTTCCAAATAAAACACAGGATTAAGTAATTTAGTTTGTTGCATGATTTATTTATGGACTGAAATATAGTAAATAACAGATAAAAGACATAACCTTAAAAGATAAAAACCATTACATTATATTAGAAGGAGACATATAAATATGCCAACATGAACTGTAAAGAAAAGAAAAGCACTAGCTCAAAGGTCCCAACTCTAAGTTGTACTAGGTGTTTCTAACTCCCCTTTGGGGAAATAACATGCCTGAATTTAATTAGAATTTTGTTTTTTTAAGATTAAAGTTGTAAAAAAGTTAAAAGGTTGGATCACACAAAAATAAAAATGACTCTGAGGATCTTGGGGAATTTGAACTGGTAAACTTAGATTCTATTTCCTGCCAACTGTTTGCAGGAGGATTAAGAGATGTACAGGAATTATTAGTTTTAGATAAAAGCCAGCATTTTATAAAGCAATTAATTTTTCATTAGTTCCACATAATTTTGGCAAAAATAGTTTTGTTCCAATAAAACTATTAAATTCTAAGAGGTTACTCTAAAATATAGCCATTAACTTCACATTAATTTAACCAAATTTATAATAGGCTAAATTGCAGGCCGGAAAGCAGTAATAGTTTTTTTACAGAATGTATTATAATTAAAAGGAAAATTAAGATGAAAAATAATTTTTAAAAATCAGGTAATAAAACTTCTTAGTTCTAAGCATGGTTGTGCTTACATTTAAAAGACATTTTTCTTTAATATTTCTTAAGCATATAAAATGAATAATATAAAGTCCACCTAAGTTTTTACATAGGGTTATCATGGAAATATCAGAAGATTTTTTTTGTTATAATAAATTTATATCATATTACAATAAATTAAATACCCCGTAAAGTTTCAAAAAAAACTTATTAGTGCTGAAAACTTTACTCACAGAGCCATAAACCATCCTTCTCAATGCTGAGGAAGGATACAGCCACAAATTGCCACCTAGATGGTCCCTTTGCTCAGATTACTGGAGTGGCCTCACCACCATTTTGAGGTCTTCAGTCCTTTCCAGAATGACAAAGAAATCTAATTAAGCCAGGATAAGAAACTCAAAGTCCTGGCCAGAGATTATTTTGTGTCCAGCTTAATTTCTAACATGCCCCAGTGAATATCATTCCCCATTTCCATCACCACCAACCTGCTCCACACAGAACCAACTCTCTGCTCTTCACTGCAATATGCTCCAGTTCTCTCAAATTCTTGTCCCACATTCCAAGTGAGTTTCCACTCTGTGGACAAAAAGGACTTATTAAAAATGTCATTCAGCCAAGCGGCTCATACTTGTAATCCTAGCACTCTGGGAGGTGGAGGCAGGTGGATTGCTTGAGCTCAGGAGTTCAAGATCAGCCTTACAAGAGCAAGACCCTGGCTCTACTACAAGTAGAAAAACTAGCTGGGCATTGTGGTAGGCACCTGTAGTCCCAGCTACTTAGGAAGCTGAAGCAAGAAGATCTCTTGAGCCCAAGAGTTTAAGGTTGCTGGGAGCTACGATGATGGCACAGCACTCTACCCAGGGCCACAGAGTGAGACTCTGTCTCAAAATAATTAAATAAATAATAAACAATAAACAAATAAAAATGTAATTCATTCTAAAAGCTGAAAAACCTCCACTGGTTTTGTTTGCACCCGAATAAAATCTAGCTTCTTACCTTGGCTACAGAATCCTGATTTCTGTTTCTCTGTCTTGGTAGCATCTCCCTTGCAATTAGTGCAGCCCCCCTTTGTGAGGTTTCCTCAAGTATTCTACAGCAGCTCCCACCCCTAGTTATGCACCAGGCACCAAGTAAATGCTGAATCCCACCCCACCATCACTTTGGTGAAGACATTTGCCTTCAAATGTTCTGGATGAAACTTTGTGTCCATCTAGTTTGTAGATTTGTTGCCTGGTTTTATGCTTCTCTTTGTCCTTTGGACTGAGCACCTGATTCTCTCCTTTATATAGCATCCCAACCTCCCCTCAAACTCCACCTTATTATTATATTACATGTACCCTGCCTGGTTCAGTGTAGTCCAGAATCTTCTTCATGAACACTGCCCAAAAGGTACATTTGCCTAGCCAATACCAGCCCCGTGTGGGCCCAGGGAAGTTACACACAATATAGTATTAATCTATTCTCTAATGATTTCATGTGAACTCATATTGCCCAATATATCGTTAGGTCTTTTAGGGTAAATAATATACTTATTTAGATTGTGTTAGTGGAATGCTGAGGACCTAGCCATTGTCGTATTCATTGTGGACTCAGTTCGGGACACACAGTAGAACTTGATGATGAGCTGGCTCAGAGACAGACATTAAGGAGGACTAAGGGAACACAACTAGGGGGAAGGCAAATCATTCATTCATTACTATCCACACGTCAACTTCTGTATCCTTCCTAGGAGCTATGCTAAAGAACACAAAGAGACAGATGATTAAAACATAGCTATCTGATATTTATTTCTTTCCAAATTCTTGGCTCCACATCATCCTTTCATTGCGTGTGGTATTTGTACACACATACAAACACTTTCTGCGTCTCTGCTCAGCATCTTCAAGTTTAAAAAGTATAGTGGATCATTTCCTAAATAGAAAACCCAAGAGACACAATGAACAACAATGAAAACTAATAATAGAACTCAATTAAGTGGTAGATTACTGGGGAAATGTACAAAAATCAATTAATTTCCTACATACAAACAATAATCGAGTAGAAATTATTCTCATTCATAATACCAATGAAATGTATAAAATAGCTAAGAATAAACGTAATAAGAAATATGTTTAAAGAAAACTCAAAATTATTAAGGCACATTAAAAAGTCTTACGTAATTTGAATGGAACACAATATCCTGATACCAAAAAGACTCATTACAGAGATATCAACTACTCAAAGGGACTTAGAAACGTTACATAATGCCAATTAAAATCTGCTAAAATTTTTCTGAAATAAGACAAAATCATGTTCATGTGAAAGGATAAATAGGGAAGAACAAAAAAAATCAAAAAAGAATATTTGTGTTAGTTACCTATACTGCATGACAAATTACCCCTAAATTAAGCAGCTTTAAAAAATAAAACTTTTAATATTTCAGCTGCTATAAATCAAGAATATAATTGGTTTAGCTTGGTACTTATAGCTCAAATTCTCTTACAAGGCTACAATCACAGTATTAGCTTGGTACTGTTGACTCATCTAAAAGCTCAAATGGGATAGGATCTGCTTCCAAGTTCACATGCATGGTTTTTGAAGGATTCATGTCCTCTTAGGCTGTTAGACTAAGGGGCACATTTATTTCCTGGCTGTTGTCAGGAAACCTTCCTTAGTTCCTTGCCACGAAGACCTCTCCATAAGACAGACCCCATTTCTCTCAAAGCAAGTGAGAAAACAAGAAAGAATATCCAAGATAGAAGCCACACTCTTCTCATAACTAATCTCAAAAGATGACACACCACCCACCTTTACTACATTTTATTCTCTAGAGAGTCACTAAGTCCAGCCCACCCTTAAGGTGAAAAGATTACCCAACACTGTAATCCTTAGAGTCAGGATCATAGGAGACCATTTTAGAAGCTGTATACCCCCCAAATGAAGAGGAATGTGTACTGTCAGAATAAGGACCTATCATTAAGTGTTAATAATTAAAACAGCATGTTATTGATGATAGAACAGATAGAATTCAATGAGTAATATTCAATTCAAAGACTAATAGAAATCCCCAAACAAAAGAATATATAAGAAATTAGTACATTAAAATAATTATCTTTAAATCAATGAGAAATGATAGATTATTAATCAAAATATGCTGAGAAAATTGGTTATCCATTTGTGGGAAAAAAACAAAACAATTTATTGGATCCTTACCTCACTCTATGATCAAATTAGTTCTAGGTGTTTATATGATTAATTATATACATTTGAGGAGGGACATAAGTGGATTTTTAGTTCTGTAAGTAACATTTTCTTTATAAAGCTAGGTGCAAGTACATGAGTATTTGTTGCATAATAGTAAAACTTTTAGCGCACCAAACATTAGGCATAGTTATAAGTACTACATATATGTTAATTTACTGAAAGTTCAGAACTCTCATATGAAGATAGTTCTTTTATTTTCTGCTTTTTAAAATAAGCAAACTAAGGCATAAGATCTTACTTGAAGATTCATGTCTATTGCATTAGTCACATGTTTCTATATAACAAATAACCTCCAAATCTGGCTTATACAGCAAACATTTTATTATCTCGTTCAGTTTTGTAGAGTCAGGAATCCAAGAGAAGCTTAGTTGGGTAGTTCTGCCTCAGGGTATCTTACAATACTGCAGCCAAGATGTCAACCAAGGCTACAATCATCTGAAGGCTTGCTGGAGCTGGAAGATCCCCTTCCAAACTTCCTCTTGGTTACTGATCTGAGGCCTCCATCAGCTTCCTTGCTGGTTGCTGGTAGTTGCCCTCAGGTCTTCATTATGTGGCCCTCTCCATGGAGTTGAGTGTCTTCCTGGCATGGCAGCTAGCTTCCCCCAGAGTGAAAAATCTAATGGAGATGGAAGAAAGAGAGAGAAGTCTCAACATCTTTTATAATGAAGTGTTCAAAGACACATTCCATCATTTCCACATTGCTCTACTCATTAGAAGCTAGTCACTAAGTTAAGCCCATACTCAAGGGGAATTATGTACCATTTTTCGAAGGAAGTAAAGGCAAAGAATTTGTGGACTTCTTTTAAAATTACCACACCTATAAAATCTGGCTTGAAGTCTGTGCTCTTAACCATAACATACACCGTTATGGGCTACGTAACAATGATCCAGTCAACAGTGGCATGCATAAGATTATAGTGGAACTGAAAGAGTCCTATTGCCTCGTGACATTGTGGGTTTTGTAGCTTTCTCATAACATTGTAATGCAATGCACTACCTTTTCTATGCTGAAGTATGTGTAGATATTGGTTAGGCATGGTGGCTCACACCTGAGCATTCTCAGAGGCTGACGTGGGAGGATCCCTTGAGTACAGGAGTTCTAGACCAGCCTAAGCAAGAGCGGGATCCAGTCTCTATTAAAATAATAGAAAAATTAGTGTTGTGGTGGATGCCTGCTGTCTCAGCTACTAGGGAGGCTGAGCAGGAAGATAAATTAAACCAAGGAGTTTGAGGTTGCTATGAGCTAGGCTGATGCCATGGCTTTCTAGCCTGGGTGACAGAGTAAGACTCTGTATTAAAAAAAAAGAAGAAGAGGAAGCTTAGATACACAAATACTTGCCATTGTGTTACCATTGCATATAGCATTCACTACAATAACAAGCTGTACAGGTTTACAGCTAACAGTACTAGGCAATGCCGTATAGCCTAGGTGTATAGTAGGCTATACCACCCAGGTTTGCACAAGTACATTCTATGATGTTTGCCTAACGATATATTTCTCAGAACATATGCCCATTGTTCAGCAACGCATGACTGTACCAAATCTCTTACATTATTCTTTATACCTATTTCCATGTGTGAAATATTTCATAATAATGTAAAGGTTAAATATAAAAATTAAAACCATTAAATGACTCATAGGCAAATATGTTTAAACATTAATATGAGTAGGGTCTTTCTGAGCATGATACCAAGAGTAGAAGCCTAAAAAGAAAAGACTGAAAGATATAACTATGTTAAAAAATAAAAATTTCTACATATCAAAAATCACCATCAGTAAAATTAAAAGTCAAATGGAAAACTTGGAGATAATGTTTGCAACATATATGATAGATAAACAGTTCCTGTCCTCAATATTAGAGGGTGCCTTAAACTCACTAAGAATATGATAACTAGGGCAGTGCCTGTGGCTCAAAGGAGTAGGAGTGCTGGCCCCATATGCCAGAGATGGTGGGTTCAAACCCAGCCCCAGACAAAAACTGCAAAAAAAAAAAAAAAGATAATGATAATTAGAATGGGAAATTGGCATAAATAGACAACCAAAAAAGAAGAAATTTAAAAAACTAGTAAGCATATGAAAAAATGCTCAACTTATTCAATATTCAGTAATCAAAAAATAGTAATTAAAAATAAAATCTACATTTTCTTTCAAGTTAGCAAAGAATGGGAAAGCTATGGTATTTTCAAGATCTGGAAGGAAATGGAATTTCATATGTTTCTTGGGTGTATGAATCGGTACAAATTCTGCAAGGAAGTTTTCAATATATACCAAAAACTATAGAGAATATATACCCTTTCAAACAGTAACTTTACTTCTAGCAATTTATCTTAAAAACTAATTGGACAAAGATGGATGTATAGAGATGCTCATCACAGCATTTTTTATTATACTCAAAAAATGTGAAACAACCTAAATGTCCAAAATCTGAAGGTTTTGTTAAATAAATGATGGCGCAGCTGTGAATGATGGAATATGATGCCATTAATGTTTTAGAAGTATATTTACTAACATGGAGGAAATTGATGAGGTTACATGAATAAAAGCCATATTTAAAATGTCATATATAATGTGATACAATTTTTGAAACAAAAAATTTTAAGCTGTATATGCATAAAGCATATGTTAATGCTGTAGTGTTAAAATGTGATGTGGAGCAAACGTTAATAGTGTTATCTTTAGATGATGCAATTTTGGGTAATTTTTATCTCCATCTCTATTTCCATCTGTTTGTCCCTGTTTTTGAAATACTATGTGTAAAATAAGCCCAAATCACAAATTCTAAGTTGTCTCTTCAATGACCCCCGAAGTCTTTCTCCTTTCCCTCTCACTAAGTGAATAAATGATATTAGAGGCTGGAGCCTACCATCACCAGTTAATAGTCATTAACCCTCTCGGCCCTAGCGCAGCCTCTATAATTTGCATAATAAAGAGATGAGTGTGTAATCCTCTGTCTAGGGAGCTACAGCCACTGTAATAATATACTAGTGTTCTCATTTTAAACTAGAAGAGTTTAGGCAGCACACCTAAAATGAAGATATGTCCACATTCAAAGCAAGAGATCGAAAAAATACATGACTATAAACCTGTCTTCCCCACCTAAACAGCTCACAGTAGCTTTTGCCAGTATATTTTATCATTACTCAAAACTACATCTAAGTCATTTGCTTCTGTCATTTTAGAGATGTTGGAAGTTTAATTTTGAATATGAAAAATTTTAGACTATATACACGGGTCTATAATTAACAGTTAATCACTCATATTGAAAGTTAGCCAGGGACAAATAGACAATCCATTTATTTCTCTATGTTGTAATGGATTGATGTTTTTAATTAAATTAGCAAAATTCTGGCAAAATTTCTATCAAGAAAAACAGAGTCCAAGAAAACAGGTAACCACTTTTTGATATAAAAACAGAAGCTCATATTAGCATAAATATTTTTAAGAGTCAGAAATAACTGCATAAATTGCATAATGAGAATAAAACATATTTTGAAAAGCAAAGGTAAATATAAAATCACTGTTCACTTTTTGAAACAAGAGTATTCTTACATTTAAAAGATGAGAAATGTATATAAGTAATCCCAGTGAAGAATTCAGTGTAAAGAACAAAGAGCTACAAAAAAAGTAATGTACTGCAAAGAAAATAGTCATATATCATGTCAGGAAATTATTTAATATGTAAAAATAAATCGTGGACTAGGTTACAAAAATATAAGAAATAATTGACAAGACAGTGGGTAACTTTCAAGGGAAAGAGATTTTAAATTTTAATAAGTGATTTTCCTTTTCTTGTCGTCCTTAACTAATAAATGCCCATGGACTCCTTTATTCTTATAAGACATCATATACCAGATTAAGCCAGTATAAATTTACAAAGATTTTCAAAGTTATTTGACTAACTTGCTCTATTGGAAATATTTTTATGGGCGACTTGCTAATATTTTCTTATTATCATTGATTATCTTTGGCTAAATGCTACTTATCCTCGTAGAATACTGAAGAAAAGATTTCCATCCCTATAGAGCTATCAATTCCCACTGAGAACTAACTCCTTTGATGGTACTAAATAAATAATAAGAATTAAGTTATAATACCCGATGTCTGAGTCATACGTGGCTTAATGAGTTTTAAGGTAATGTTAAATACTTTAAAACCTTCAGAGAGCAGAAACAACAATATAGTGTATCACCCATCCAAAACATAACATCATTCTATTGGAGATGAATATTACAATTCTTGATTATATTTCAATATTTGCACTTTGACCTCTCTTATATTGCCTAGGTTTAAGGAAATATAGAAATAAGCAAGAATTTTATAAAGCTCAGAAATATTTGGGGGGTGGTTCTTTCTATTGTTGATGTTTAATGGAGACTTAGACTTCAATTGAATAGCATTGAACTAGTCTCTAAAAGAGGCATCCTTTTAGGTAGTAGAAACAAGCTAAGCATCAGGAGACTGGAGTTCTTGTCTCGCCTCTCTTTTCACTATCTCTGGAACTGCTAACCAGTCATGTGCCCAGTCTGGGCCTCAGTCTCCTTGTCTGTAAAATGATGAATAATAAGACAATCTCTAGCTGCGATTTTCTTAGAGCATATTGAGCACATGAAAGCACATTATGAAAGAGCTGTATCTGAAAACACTTAATTTTAGGGTAGCTTCTGTTACAATGTAGGAGCACTTCCTTAGAAATGTCAGCCTAAGAACCTTCAATCTATGGGAACTTCCAGTTCATGCACTGAGAAAACCAAATTCTCTCCCAAGATAAAAACCTTCAATCTATGAGAACTCCAAGCTTACCCATTGAGAAAACCAAATTCTCTCCCAAGATAAAATAATCACCTTCAAATAGCAATTCACCTTCACTAACCACATACTTGCTTCACAGTGTCTTTAAAAGCAAATCATTGGTTTGGTCCAGATTTTATTCTGCCTGAGCCAAAGAAACATTTTCAAGTGAACATGTAACAGATCCTCCTCTGCAAGCTATACCTAAATTTCCAAGGGTTAAGGTATGTGGAAATTAGCAATAAACAAAAGGCTTTCAGCAATGGCTTGACCTACCAGCTTCTTCCTTTCTTCAATATAATAAAGAAATAATTTCATAAGACTAAGTTGGAGATTTCATGAAAATATGTTCTGATTTCACTCCTGGTATGTCCTACTCCCCTGAGATGCAAACGTTGAGGACCGTTTCTTTGAGACATTGGAACCAGACAAAGCTCTGCCTCCCCTGAGGCATGAGAATGCTTCCTCCTTTCTGCGGACTGATTTGTAATTTATCATGCCTCCCTCTTCCCCAGCCTGCCAAGAAGCTTAGACCAAGGTTGAAATTCAATCACAGCAACTATATGAACAATTACAGTTAGCTTATTTTCCTCATCCCTTTTTCTATATCCTGCTTTTTTATTTTATTGACTTTGTCGCGAAGTCATTTTTTATAAATCATTGCAAAATCTTTTGGAAAGAGGTGAAGCACAAATAAATACAACTGTAAAATGAGTATAACATAAAAAAATTACAGTCTACATCCAAAGAATAATATCCTTCACCTTTATATAAGGATATTAAAATTAAAAGTAAACTTATTTGGAAGCCAACAGCGTGATATCAGCAAAATTTAGACAAGTAAGTAATTTGTTTATTAGATGCTTCATCAAGTGTCTCAATCCATTTTGCTTTATTAATCTCTTGGGGAAAAGTAAGACCTCTGTGAACACTTAGAGTGCTCAATTAAATTAACTATTTTGTAAAAATACATATTAGTAAGTTTTAGGAATCTACCTTCAAAGTGAAAAAATAAGTTATTTAGAACCAAAGACTATATTATGTAGGAAAATATTGGCTGGTGTAAAAACCCAAATTGTGTAAATCCTTGAACACAATTGAAGTTTATTGTTTGTTCACCTGAGAGGCTGAGGGAGTCTTCCCTAGTTCGAAGAGTTCCCCTATATGGTGCTTCAGGCATCCTGAGTTCCTTCCATCTTTGGCTTCATCATTCCTTAGGGCATCCAGGTAGCATAAAGGAAAAGAGATCATAAAACACTGCCCTGAAAATAATACATCATTCCCACTCACATTCTATTACTGAGGACTAGCAAGGGGTCAGGTGTGAGGAGGTTAAAAATTTAGAGCTAAGACATATAGGTCATGACTACATGGTCACTTTCCAGCAATGACCCCCTACAATCGTTATGAAGGGGGGCACATAAATATCTGTAGGCAGCTTACCGTCCCTGCTACTGGTCCACACCTTCTACCAACTCTAAACTGTTCCTCTTCTATGCAAGGGCAAAAACAAACACAGAGTGACAATTCAGAAGCATACCTTGGCCCATGTCAGCCTAGGGTGCTGGCAGAAAAGTGCAGCCGGTAAAAGGCAGTTGGACAAGAGCCAGGAAGTCACACCAAGTGGAAGATCAAGTAGACACCAGCCCTGAGATCATAAGCTGACATCCACCTTCTATGCTGCTGAGTCCCTTGGAATCAGATAAACTAGATATTCCAGGACAGACTCAGTCTTATTTTCTTTTCATCAGTGGAGGTTCTTTTGTGGTTACAAAACGTGATACTATAAAAGGCTTTTCTTATTGATAAATTTACAAATCAGAAAATTGCCTTTGTCAAATCATATATCCTGAGGTTTATTCAGAAAATACAGTTATCAGCTGAGTTCTGGGCCTAGCTCAGCCCATAAATAGCTGTGTGACATTAGACAATCTCGTTTACCTCTATAGCACTCAGATTCTAAATTTAAAAAAAAAAAATCAAGGGATTGGATCAGATGGCCTCTAATATTCAACTAAGATCCAACAGAAAAACTCTGCAATCCAAATGGCAATACAAAGCTAATTCAACCTGAACACATTTTTAACTTAATAGATTATATTGTGACATCAACGTTAAACCAAGTTATTGTAATAAACACATCCATTGATTGAATTTTGAGCAAGTAATGATTTGTTAAATTCAAATATTGCTGACAGTGGGGTCTGTTATTTTTATATATCAAACTTTATTTAACCAAATGCCTAATTTACTATTGTAGAATAAGAATTTAAACAGGCCTTTTCCTCTTTAGAACCATACATGGCTTTTAATTGAATCACAGGAAACTTCATACACAATTTCTTAACCTAGTTATCTGAAAGGAAAATGCACTGAAGTTGATTAATCAGAATGTTGTGTCATGAAAGTAAGTACTAGTCTTTACCCACTGGGTGTTTGGCCGGTTAGAATGCCATTCAGTAAACAGCTGAATGTGCAGGTTAGTGAATTAAATCACGATGTAGTTATCCAATGGTAACTTCCAAGTGGGGCCTTCTTTAGGCAGCGCCCAAGCCAGGGAGCAGCAGTAGCAGGAGAGTGACCCTCCTCCACGCACCACCCCAGCACCATTCAGCAGACACCATAGTTGGGACTCTGTCTATGAGTAGAAGTGTCTCAGAACTTCACTGAGTTCAGTGTCTGTGTCTCCCCTGCAAGTAGCCTCCAAAAGAATTACTCAACATCTAACTCTCAATTGGATGACAAAATATCTGTCTTTCGCTTAATTTCATCTCCAAACCTCACTGAAGACACTTAATACAGTTCCAGAAACAAGTAGGCGGCATGAAAGAGGAAGGGCTCCATTCTTCCTGGGCGGAGATGAGGGAGGAGGTTCAGAAAAGGCTCAAAAGATAAGCTGATACGGGAACAGACTCTTTGAAGTCAGGAGAGACAATGAGGGGATCAAGGAGGGATGATCTGTCAAAATACGTAGGCTTGGCAGCACTTGTGGCCCAAGGAGTAGGGCACTGGTCCCATACACCAGAGGCAGTGAGTTCGAACTCAGCCCCGGCCAAAAACTGCAAAAATAAAATAAAATAAAATACATAGGCTGGAGAAAACCAACTCCAAGGTCATGTAGAACCTAGCCAGGAAGCTGAAGGGTTTGAACTTAATTGCTATGTGTGATGGAAAGTCCCCGAAGGGTTTTAAGCATAAAAATAACATGATAAAACTTTGCATTTTGTCAAGGTTCTTATTCTGGTAACAGTATGTAGAATAAATTATGGGCCAGAACAGAAACGGGGGCCAGTCAAAAGAAAACTGTGATAGTCATTACAATGTCCATTTGCCGTACACAAGATGACAAAGTCCCCTGCCAGAAAACTGCACAGTCCCACACACAAACCTTCAGGATATTCACAAGCAATAGGAAATTTCACACAGATAAATGTTCCTAATCTGTACATAGATGCTTCCAGGCAGCAATGTTAATTCAAGTTGTATTTACAAAGCATGTAGAACTGGATGAGAATGCCTTCCTTTTTATTGATTACTTTCAATTACACATTACCTGCGATGGTCTTTTGCCAGCTATGCCTTAGGATTTAGATTAGTGCTCTTCTATCTATGGGTAAAGACAAGGTTTTGTGTTTTCTTTTTTCCAATGTGTCTCAGACTGAAACATTTGTCCAATATAATAAGGATGATTTATTAGAAAAATAAAATGAAAAAAACAAAGAATACAAAATGCAAGCCCTTTTTCTAATTTTGTTTAACCAACACGAAATAAGTCCATCAAATTGTCATCAAAGTCTCTGAACACTTGTTCTCAATTACTGTCACAGACCAGTAAGAATGTGCGGAATCCAGAGACCATATTATGAGCAGCACTGGTCCTGATGGGCGTGGTAAGAGCAATGGAAACAGAAAAACTGATAACCTCTGAGAATATCCTGGATTCCTCTATCTTCCCCAGAAAGAGGACACCAAAAAGCATAGTACTAAAACCTTTCGGCAGAAGTGATTAGACACAAAGTCTGGCTTTGTATCATGAAATAATTTTTTAAACAAAACAGAGCTTTTATTAGATTTGGGGCATTGGGGTGTTTCCTTCCTACATCTCTTTGCTTTCAGCAACCGCTGAGTCCAATATTTAAACAAGTTAGCACTGATGAGCAATGCCAGAAAAAATATAATCAAACAAAGTGACTAAATTAATAATTTATAGACTAACAACTATGTGAAAATATAAGGCTTGTGGAATCAAATTAGGGGAAAAAATGTAATTCAAATTAGAGTGTGTCTCAATTAAATTAGATTCCCCAACAGTGTTATAACTTTAGTTAAAGCCGGTAGCACTACAGTGACCTTATCATCACTAATGGTAACTGGACTTGGAGCAAATGTGGTATATTTGAACACTTCATAAATACTTATGTGGATGCTTTAAGCTTAAATGGTCATAAGACTTTTTCCAGGTTTTTTCTTTCCAGTATAATAATAGCTGTTTATTAAATATTTGTTATGCTTCAGAGATATTATCTCTTGAAATACACCCCAAACAACCCTGTAAGAAAAGTATTCTAGTCTACAATTTAAGAAAGAGAAAACTGAATTTCAGAGAAGGGAAAGTATATGCTTTATCCTGCTTGGATCATCAGCTTCTGCTAAGCTTTGGTCCTAAGTCTGGAGATTGCCTAGGTGGGGTTGCTTTTTCAGCTTTGGATGAGAGGGAGCTACTTGATCCTCACTGGGTAATTTTTTTAAAAACCCAGTAAAGAGGGAGAGGGAATGAGGGAGGGGGGAAAGAAAGGAGGGAGGGGTCTGGTGTGCTCCCACTTAATGGGCACAATACAAAGGTAAATGGCACACCTCTTGGGTTCAGGACACAACTACAAGAGGGACTCTACCTAACAAATGCAAACATTATACCCTCACATTAACCTGAAATTTAAAAAAAAAAAGTGCCACCATCCAAGGCAATCCTATCTTTGTATCTGCCAGTCCTTTGATCCCACATTTGCATTTAGCTTTTATGTCTCCTTGGATTCCCTCTAGTCTGTGACAGTTTCTAAGTCTGTCTTTGTCTGTCATAATCTGGACACCTTTTGAATAACATTGGTCAGTTATATTGTGAAATGTCTCTTGTTTGAGATTTTTTTGGATATTTTCTCATGTTTCTATCAAGGTTATGGATTGGGAGAATAATACCACATAGACAATATGCCTTTCTCAGGGTATTAAGTCAGGCGATATATGTCGATAGTATGTCTCATAATTAATAACATTAACCTCAATACCTTGATTAATAAGATGTTGTCTTCCCAGTTTTTCAACTGTAAAGATACTAGTTTTCTCTTCATAATAATATTTATTTGTAATAAAAATTTATTTGGGGAAAGATGCTTTGAGATTATTCTGCCAGCCTTTTACCTTGGATATATCATCTTGGTAATTATGTCATTAACTTCAGAGTCATGTCTGTGTAAAACTATTCAGAGGAGGATGGTTGGGGTGGACAGTCAGAAGATAAACCTACTCATTATTGAGAAGGAGCAACAACAGCTCGAGGACTAGATGAGCATAGAAGCAAAGTGAGAACAGCTTAACAGGAAAACAACAAAGGCAGGCAGAACCCAAGAAGAAACCATAAATTGTCTCCCAGCCATTGTTCAATATGCCTTTATTCCTCTTAGTAATTTAACCTACTCACCCTCAAGTTTGGGCAAGGCAAACCACATTTTCCAGGTAGATGTGGCCCTGTAACTAAGTTCTTGATGGCATGTGAGCAGGAAGCTCCTGGTGGGTGTACTTCATTAAAAGGAAGTTTCTTAACTCTTCACACTCTCCTTCTTCAACCCTGACTACAGAACACTGCTTCTTAATCATTTTTGCACCTATTTGGCATTCTAGTGATTCTTTCCCTGAGACGCTAGCAGAATGATGTTTTATACAGAAACACACAACAGATTATGAAGGAAACCAATCATAAAGAAATAAAAGCACACAAATATTTTTAATCAAATGTATGACATATTTCTACATGTACTTCTTTATTAGAATATATTATATAACAAAATCAAAATGTTCCAACAATATGGGTATTAAAAGAGTGATGACGAAACACTGTTTTGAGATATCTGCAGTAACTGTGACGTGCTATGAAAGTGCCTGTGACTTCCGTTCTTGACAAAATCAGTGGTCCTACTAACAGTACCATGATTTGTTGCCTGTAATTGATGGGAATGCTACATTTCTTTCAGAGGTTTTCCTACCCAAATTAAAAAATGTAATGAACTCACAGACCCCAGGCTAAGAACCCTTTCCCTAGAGGATGTTGAGGCAGAAAGACCAAAGTCATATGAAAATCCCGGATGACTCATGTTACAGAACCACCTGCCTCTCCTGGACTCCTACTCCATTAACCTCTGGAATGTTACTCTAGAATGGGAGAATTTTGACTCACTGCCTGTGGCTAAAGTGACTAAGGCATCAGCCACATACATCTGAGTTGGCAGGTTCAAATCCAGCCTGGGCCCGCCAAACAACAATGACAGATGCAACAAAAAATAGCCAGGTGTTGTGGTGGGCGCCTGTAGTCCCAGCTACTTGGGAGGCAGAGGCAGGAGAATCACTTGAGCCCAGGAGTTGAAAGGTATTGTGAGCTGTGATGCCACGGCACTCTATCCAGGCTTGGGGCTCTGTCTCAAAAAAAAAAAAAAGTGTGAGAATTTCTATATTGTTTGAACTACTTTGGGCATCTCTTTTTCTGTACATGTATCTTAGTTGCAACGGTGAAGCTGCTCTGTATCTGAGTGATTCTCAAATCTTTTGACCTGAGGACTGCTTTACAATCTTGAAAATTATCGAGACTCCCAAAGAACTTTTATGTGGGTTGTATGTATCAACACTACCACATTAGAAATTAAATCTCAGACTTTTTATTTTTTAATTAATTAAAAATAACAATAATAAAACCATTACATGCTAACATAAATAATATTTTTATGAAAAATAGCTGTATTTTCCAAAACAAAAAAGATCGGTGAGAAGAATAGGCATTGTTTAACATTTGTGAAAATCTCGTTAGTGTCTGGTTTAATAGAAGACAGCTGGATTCTCATATCCACTTCTGCATTCAATATGTTTTGCTATGTTGTTTTGGTTGCAGAATATGAAGAAATCCAACCCAGATATACAGCTAAAAAAGCATGGAGTATTTTAATAGCCATTTCAGATAATTATGGACATTCTTTTTGATATTAGACTAAAACTCAGCAAGTGATAGTTTCCCAGAAGTTAGTTGTAATGTGGAATCTGAAACCACATCAGTTGGTTTCTCTAGCCCCCAAATCTATTTGTTTTATTTTGTACTGTAAAAGCATATTTTACCTGTGCACAATTTATAATATCATGAATTGATCATTTTAAAAATATTAGCTCCTGAGTTATGCAGATATTCCAAACATTGGCACATCTCATTATATAATATAAAACATTTTGCATTGGTTAACATCACCATAGATCTCATCAAAAAGTTTTAATATTGGGAAACTGTCAAACTCATGGTGCTGGATATAAGTATTCCAAAATTATAATTTTCACATGAAAGCTCAAATGTTATCATTGGCAACAAATAGTGTCAGTTGTTTTCCTTGAAGTGATGAGTTTACTTACTTCATTTTTGAAGAAATATCTGTCAAATACCACAGTTTGTCTATCAGTCGTTCTTTCAAGTAAAAATGATTTTCTATGAAAAAGTGACTAATTTAGCTCCCAGCTCAAACAATAGTACAAACACTTTATCTTGAGACAGCCATCATATTTTGATACACAACAGAAGTACTTTATGCTCACTTCTCATTTTGTCACTAGAACACTAAATGCACTCATAGGTTGAATTTAATTACATTACTAATTTCCATTGCTTTATCAAGGACATTCAGAAATAAAAGGAGATTTTTTTTTTCCTGTGAGTGCATGGCAGTAAAGAATATAATCACTGCTAGTATTTTTGGTACCACTGTCTTGGTTTCTGCTGAAAGACCTTAAAAGTTGTGGAGCCTGGAGTTCCGACATCCAAAGTGTGGGCATCTTGGATCAGGTAAAGCCTCTGATAAGGAGTAGACTGCACTCTTGTCAAGTTGGATTCTGGAAATGCCAGACACTGTCATCATCTGCCACTCAGCCATATTGAAAATCAATCACCAGGGCTGGGAGCAGTGGCTCACACCTGTAATCCTAGCACTTTGGGAAGCTGAGATGGGAGGATCCCTTGAGGCCAGAAGTTTTAGGTCAACCTGGACAACAAAGAAAGATCCTGTCTCTACAAAATTTGTTTTTTAATTATCTAGGTGTAGGGGTGTGCGCCTATAGTCCTAGTTACTTGGGAGGCTGAAAGGGGAGGATCTGTTGAGCCCAGGAGTGAGATGTGATTGTGCCACTGCACTCCAGCCTGGAAAACAGAGCAAGACCCTCTAAGGAAGGAAGGAAAAGAAAGAAGAAAAGAAAAAAGGAAAGAAAGAAAGAGGGAGGGATGGAGGAGGGAAAGAAGGAAGGAAGAAAGGAAAGAAGGGAGGAAGGAAGGAAGGAAGGAAGGAAATCTCTCTGTTTGGTTTCTTCTATTTTTAGCTTGCTAAACCCTATGTCCCCAAAACCCAGGATATCCACACTTCCTTATCTTGGCATTATAAGGTCATATGGCCAAGTCCTAAAGTAGGCCAACGCTGACATACTTAATAAGGGGCAATACAGAAACAACTATACACCCTGGGCTACTTCCATCCATGACCTTCATCTCTGTCACTTTTAGAAATGATAGCCTTGGTAGCTAATATTTCTATGATCTCTGCGATTCTTTGCCATAACTGAAATAGGACCGTCTGCCAAGAGAAGTATCCCCTTGACAAGCTACTGAAATTAATGCTGCAAATTCTCTTCCTCATCTTGGGCTTTACCCTTAAGCCATCTCATTGATTCCATGGCTTGAATTACTATCTATGTATTGATGTCTATCAAATCTTTATTTCCATTACTTCTTTTCTCTAGTCAGTAGACTTCTATATCTATTTTTTTTTTTTTTTTGAGACAGAGTCTCACTATGTCACCTTGGGTAGAATGCTTAAATGATTCTCTTGCCTCAGCCTCCCAAGTAGCTGGGACTATAGGTGCTTACCACAAGACCTGGCTATTTTTTGTTGCTATTGTCATTGTTGTTCAGCAGGCCTGGGCCAGCTTTGAACCCACCAGCCCTGATATATGTGGCTGGTGCCCTAACCACTGATCTACGGGCAAGCTGAGACTTGTATATCTAACTACCCTTAGAAATCCTTACAGTTGTTCTATAGGTACCTTGAAATTAAATGCTCCAAACTGTAACATCTATTCTTATAGGAACTTATGTATCCTCACATGTTCCATATTTCAATACATGGCCATGTAGGAAAGAACTGAGGCCTCCTACTCACAACTGATGCCAACTTGCCAGTCAAGTGCCTGAGCCATCTTGGAAGTAGACCTTCCAGACTCAGTCAAGATTAAAGATGACCACAGAACAAGCCAACATCTTGATTGCAACCTCACAAGGATTCTGAGCCAGAAGCACCTAGCCAAGCTGCTTGTCAATACCTAACCCATAGAAACCATGAGATAAGAAATATTTATTGTTATTTTAAGCCATAAATTTTGAGGTAATTTGCTATTCTGTAAGACGCTGTCATAGTGGTCAATATGAGAGATAAGTATCCTTCCCCTCATGAGGCTTACAGACAACATATGCCCTAGTTATTCCTTCACAATAACCAAATATTGGCACTTGATCAGACTCTACTATTCTATACTACATCTTACATTGCCCAAAAAGTATCCATGAAGAGGGGTTATTCAATATTCCATCCTCATAGCTATTTGGCCTCCTCAATTCCAATGACCTACATCTTTTCTAGTTCAGCAGCTCATTTTTGTGATCATGCTGTGGTCTTATAATAATTAATAACTAGGCTATCTATAAAATTTTCAATCACATTTGCAACTTTTTACCCCAATGACTAGCTTTTCTCACTTTGTTATTTCCCTACTCTGATGTCTTTAAGAGATCTAGACCTAAGAAGCCTCTCTTACCCCCAATCACTAACACCCTTCCTGATTTCATTTCTTTCCTTATTCAAGCTAGATCTCAAAGTTCATTACATCAACTACTTTCCTGCCAACACTCTTACTCTTCCTTTCTGTCCCTAGACTTGGATATTTTCCCCTATAGTACACCTATTGGTGTCCCACCCATACTCCTCAGCATTAGTCTCCATCTCCGAAGACTAGTTATGATAAATACCTGTAACTCTAGCCCCAGTGACTTTTTTTTCTGGCCACAGGATTAGGTTCAGCCGAAGTGTACAGGGCAAGTCAGAAATACTGAGGAGTTAATGCCCATGGAGGCAGCCCTCAGCTAATGATGGATGAGGAGTTATGGAGAACACCATGCCTGTGACCACAGCTGATCCTTACCATTTACTGGAAATTATTCCACATGTAATGGTCATCTTTGCCTCTCACTTCCCAGTGGCCAACCTAGGGAATGTCTTCCCTCACCTTCAATGCATCTCTCTTTCTGTTTGACAGATAATGTAGAAACAAGTCAGTGGGAACAGCATTAAATTATTCCTTTTCCTATGCTTTTCCCTTGCTTTAATTTTTTTTTTTAACATAGCCTTCCTTGTCTCTTTTTCTCATCTATTTCACCTGAACTCTGGATCCCATTTCATCCACCTTTATCTCTAAAGGTCTCAAATCATGCCTAAACTGACACATGCTATGGAAACTTCTCAATTATCATCTTAATTTGCTGCCCTATGGCATCTACAAAGCCAATGTAGATATTGGCTAGACTGTGTTCCTTTCTGGAGCTCAAAGTCAAGTTCTACCACTGCAGTTAAAGTACTAAGGCCTTCTCTTCCTTGCTGGCTGTCAACCAGGGGCTGCCCTTAGCACCATAGAGTCCCTGATGGTTTCTCCTCAAATGATCTCTCACAACATGATAAGTTACTTCTTCAAAGCCAGGAGAATCTCTCCAGCTTACAAAAACAGGCTCTTATTTAGTGTACCATGATTATCCTTTCACTATCCTACCACTTTAGCCATCTGATGTAAACTAATCAAGAGAACAACTATCCCGTTATTATCCAAAGATCCTGCTCATACTGAAAGGGAAGGGATTATATGGGACATAAAAACCAAAAAGTAGGAATCTTGGAGAACATCTTAGAATTCTGTCAATCACACTCAATCTTAAATTTGTATTTATTATGTAAAAATTCTTGCATAAGTTTATTTTCTGAAAAAATATCTCAAATATTTGGAGGGATGAATTACATAAAAAATTAAGAAAATAACGTGATTCTATATGGTAGACTTATTCTAAAAATGGCCTACTCCAATTATTCTCTCCCTAGCATCCATACTTCATGGAATGTGGCTTTGCAGTTTGTCACAGAGGTTCCGATATAGTCTTATTTCTTGCTTTGGCCAATAAAATCCAGCTGAAGTGACTGTGTGAGAATTCTGAGCCTATGCCTGAAAAAGGCTTTCATGTTTCTCTTTCTCTTTGTTTCAGAACCATACCTCTGCCATGGTAAAAAGCCCAGGTTTGACTGCTACAGAATGATGTGCTGTGTGAAAGAAAGACAAGCTTGCATTTTGGCCAGTTGTAGACCACCAGCCCCCAGTTAGCCGACCTACCAGCTGACCACAGATCCATGAGTCTATCTAAAACTAGCAAAGCCTGTTCCAGACCAGCAGAACCTCCCCATCCATAAACTCATAAGAAATAAAATGAGTAATTGTGTTAAGCTACTAATTTCAGGCTGTTTGTTACACAGCGATATCTAACTGATATATGAGAAAATCCAACAAAGGATGCAACTATGTAGTGAAAGTAAAGCATCCCACAAAGGTATAATTTATTCACAGTATCCTCGAAATTCTGTGTTTCATGTCCTAAGTCATTACTGCTGATTGTAGAATGTTTTCAAGCTGTGTGTCCATGTAGTATTCATTTGAAAGACTGATGTGTGACCTGGAGTCTTTTCTACAATGAATAGAGCAATAAAGAGATAGGGAAATTAAATCGCAAAATAAATAATTCTGCTGTGCTGTTCTAGACACAGCTGCCCCAATAGAGAAATGTGCAGTTTCTACTTTCCTTGCAGTTTTTTAGTATGGAATTACTTTAAAATAAATCCCAATGAAAGCAGTGATCAATTATGTCAAGAAGAAAACAAAGTTTGATCTGAAAATACTAACAGAATCTAACATTTTAGAAATAAATTACCGTGTCTTGTCCTGTGGCAACTTTGTATCAAGTTGCTTAAAGATAAATTGTACAATCAACTCTTATGTCACTGTATGTGAATTTTTTTTGTTGATTATCAAAAGCAAACTTTTAATTTTAGGGTATTATCCCTCTTTTTCCTCCATCTGTTTTTCCCTCTATATTTCTCTATCACCTTCGTTCTACTCTCAATCACAGTAAACTAAGAGAACAGAAATTTAGTGAAATCCAATTATTCTATACCATACAAGAACATGGTGTTCAGTATAAGTAAATTTCCAAGATAACCTGAAAGTTATCCAAGCACCCTTGCTGTAATAAAAATAAAAAACAAAAAATCTGTGACCATTCTGATATCTATCCTTCTATTTTATTTCCTTATGAACAGAGTGGTCTTTATTTCTCAAATAAATCTTTACTGTACAAGATTTTTTATTGATGTTAATAGGATTCAAAGGTGAATCAAAACAGAATTCCAACCTCAAGTGACTTATGGTCAGAGGAAGTAGGACAATTATACACGTACATAGATGGCTGTAATGTCAAGAATTATGAGAATGATGAGAATAAAATAATAAATGAATTCAAAGAAAATACTGAATTCAAGACCAGGCACAGTGGCTCATACCTGTAATCCCAGAACTCTGGGAGGCCAAGGCAGGTGGATTGCTTGAACCAGTGGTTCTCAACTCGTAGGTCGTGACCCACAGGAACTATATTAAAAGGTCGTGGCATTAAAAAGGTTGAGAACCACTGGCTTGAACTCAGGAGTATGAGACCAGCCTGAGCAAGAGCAAAACCTCAGTTGTAAAAATAAATAACCAACCATGGCGGGAGCCTGTAGTCCCAGCTACTTGGGAGGTTGAGGCAAGAGGATCACTTGAGCCCAAGAGTTTAAGGTTGCTGTGAGCTATGACATCACCCCACACAACCCCAGAGCAAATTAGTGAGACTTTTGTGTCAAAAAAAAAATTTTGAATTCATTTAATGATACTAGAGAAGGCTTTGTGAGGCTGAAATTTGAGGCAAAGGGCTGGAGCAGTGAAGCACTTGCCCCAGTGCAAAATGTAAAAGGGTTCCAAAAACTCCGTAATAAAGATATGTAATATTTTGATGCATTATTTAAAAAGATAAATTAATACAAAAATATCCATGATGGATGAAATGTCAAAATTTTAAATTAAGTAACAGTACTATGCATAGCCATATCAAAGCCTGAGGCAAAAGGAAAAATCAGTAAAAGGTTCTTTGGGTTTACGACTAGAAGAGTCCACTAACTAGGAAATTACACTATTTTCTAAAATTACAGTCTGCCATAAACAAAAATAATGGTCTACTGGAAGACATGATAATTTTCGTCGTTGTTTTCCTCTTTTCACAGTTTTGTGTGCCACAACCTAAGCAGAATATTGAAGAGGTAGATTACACATCTATTGATGACTTGCTAATAGAAACAGATATTGGCCTCATGCACTTTCTTTCCTAGCCAATTAGGATTTAGATGGAATCTAAAACCTGACACCAACCATAAAGTCGTGAGTCAGAATATTGGGTCAGAATTGTACTGCTCTAATAATAACATTAATGTGTTTTTCTCTGCACTTTCTGCTAGACACAGCACTCTCTAGGCAGCCTGAGGCATCCATCTGCCTTGGGGGAGAATTAGGTTTGTTAAACAGGAATGTAAAGAGAAAGAAAGCCATAATTTGGCCCTTGACACAGAAAGTAGGATAATAGAATTCTCAAATACGCAGTGAGACTTAAAAGCTAGGCTTTGTCAAAAGAAATAGAATTTCTAAATTTCCTGTCTCCCCTTCTAATTTATCCTGATAGGAGCTGATTCGATCATGGAGTGTCTTCCATAGAGAAAGACAAGTGTCTCATCCTACTTTGGCCAAGAACGTGGGGCTTGATGCCCTAGGTAAGGAGGATACAATCTAGGAAGTGAAATGCCCAACACTTGCTGCTTCTGATACAAAGGGATTTAGGGAAGAGAAAAATATTTAATAGAAGAGAAAACAAATTAGCTCCTCTCTAAAAACAGAGAATTTGAGAGTTGGTGTAAATGATAAGACCAGAGGGGGCATTTCCAAATTCAAATTTTTTTTTTTTTTTTTAGAGACAGAGTCTCACTTTATCACCCTTGGTAGAGTGCAGTGGCATCACAGCTCACAGCAACCTCCAACTCCTGAGCTTAGGCGATTCTCTTGCCCTCAGCCTCCCCAGTAGCTGGGACTATAGGCACCTACAACACCCAGCTATTTTTTGTTGCAGTTTGGCCAGGG
>CAUYON010174561.1:0-17957 GCA_963573935.1 Arctocebus calabarensis | reverse complement strand
ATCTGAAATATTTTCATTGAACTATTTAACATAGCCTTCATGGCCTTTTAATCACTATATGAAGACATTTATATTCTGCTTTCAGTAATTTTCACTTGTACCCTTCTAAGATGCACCGTAGGTGTGATCCCACCAATCACCCTCCCTCCACCCAACACTCCCCTTACCACTTTCCCCATTTCTTGTGCTATAACTGGGTTTTAGCCTTCATATGAAAGCTATAGATTAGCTTCATAAAAAAACTAAGTACATTGGATACTTTTTCTTCCATTCTTGAGATACTTTGCTATGAAGAATATGTTCCAGTTCCATCCATGTAAACATGAAAGAGGTAAAGTATCCATCTTTCTTTAAGGTTGCATAGTATTCCATGGTATACATGTACCACAATTTATTAATCCATTCGTGGGTCGATGGGCACTTGGGCTTCTTCCACGACTAAAGTATATATTCTTGACCTTAATCATTTTTGTAAATTGAAATTCACAGGTCATTGAAAGTTAAGTTAGTTGGTATAATTGAAAGTAGCACCCAAAGTTTATTTTTTAATATCTGAAAAGCTTTTTAAAGTATATCCTTAAAAAGAAGTATTCAAAATCAAGTCAATAAATAAAAATGTTGCTGTTCCTTCTTAGATTTGAGATCTAAACCATGCTCAACAGTAGGATCCAACTGAACATTTTAGGGTTTTTAATCATTCTTGTTTTAGTTTACAACCCCTTTTGGGGGTCATTTGCCAGTGATGGGCTACCAGTACCTAACTGAGCTTTTGTCAATCTTATTTTAGTAAATTGTAGTTGAAAGTCCTATAGAAGAGAAGAAGTAGCAATAATACTACACTTGTTTAAAAATAAAACAAAAACCCACCTTGTGTTGGTTCGGTATTACTGCATTTAGCTAATAAGGGTATTTAGCAATCTTTGGGCTCTGGGTATAGGAAAGTGATAGATATCAGAGAGTGAGATTTGGGAACTAAGAGAAGACCGAATTCAGATTAGAAATTCAGATCAGGGCAGATTTATATTAGCTCTTCTGTTAATATTATTGTGCTCCAAAATTTAATTTAATTTTATTCTGGAGCAACCTCCAGAATTTTGTCTTTATTTTTGAAACAGTGCTTTCTCCTTAAGTGAGTCAGTAATACTCTCTACATTTTTTGTTTTTTATTATTTATTGCCTCTACATTAAAAAGTAAATCTCTCTCCTTGAGAGTTTCTTTTTGATTAATATCTATTGATTATTCCTTTAGTAGTATAAGCCTCCCTGTTTTTTAAAGAGTTTTGTTGTGTGGTGGTGCCCCTAGCTCAGTGGGTAGGGTGCTGGCCACATACACTGAGGCTGGCAGGTTCAAACCCAGCCCGAGCCAGTTAAACAACAATAACTTCAACAACAACAAAAATAGCCGGGCATTGTGGTAGGATATTTGCTACTTGGGAGGCTGAAGCAAGAGAATCACTTAAGCCCAAGAGTTTGAGGTTGCTGTGTGCTGTGTCGCCATGGCACTCTACCCAGGGTGACATAGTGAGACTCTGTCTCAAAAAAAAAAAAAACAAAAACAGTCTTATTGTGTTTGTTTTTCCAAGCATGTTTTATGTTTGTGCAATTGTTTTATTTTCAGAGACAGTCTCGCTCAGTTGCCCCAGGCTAGCGTGCCATGACATCAGCCTAGCTCACAACAAACCCAGACTCCTGGGTTCAGGTGATCCTCCTGCCTCAGCCTCCTGAGTAGCTGCCACTTTAGGCACCCACCATAATGCCTGGCTAATTTTTCTGTTTTTAATAGAGACACAGTTTGTCTCTTGCTCAGGTTGGTTTGAACTCGTGAGCTCAAGTGAGCCATGGGGCCCAACCAGTTTGTGCAGTTTTTATTGAGTTTTGCTAGTAGTTTTTACTGAAGAAAACAAAATATTCTAGTTTTTGTGTGAATAGCCTTGGTATTTTGAGGTAATTATTTTCACATTTGTGTAGTCAATTGTTCATAAAAAAGATTTTTGCATGTGAAATTTTTATGTTTTTTAGAAACATACCCAGGCTCGGAGCCTGTGGCTCAATGGGCTAAGGCGCCAGCCACGTACACCTGAGCTGGTGGATTCGAATCCAGCCCGGGCCCACCAAACAACAATGACGGCTGCAACCAAATAAATGGCTGGGTATTGTGGCAGGTGCCTATAGTCCAGCTACTTGGGAGGCAGAGGCAGGAGACTCGCTTGAGCCCAGGAATTGAAGGTTGCTGTGAGCTATAATGCCACAGCACTCTATCCAAGGTGACAGCTTGAGGCTCTGTCTCAAAAAAAAAAAAAAAAAAGAAATATACCCAGCAGTGACTTTGGTTTTACTTTAATATGGAAAGTTTTGCGGCATATGGCAGAACAACAGTGAAAGAAACTTAAGTTCTAGGCTAAGCTGTGACCTTATGAAATCCTAATCATGGTAAGTCAGTTAGCCTTTCTGGATCTATTTCATCAATGAAGTGATCCTCCATTCTCTAACTTTTATTTTAACTTTCTAAGTTAAAATCAAAGCTGTTCCCTCCCCCAGCCCCCTGAAAAACCAGCCTCTTTCAATGCAAGAATTGTTTATGGTCAACTATAAGTAAAGATAGAAATGGCTTTGGTTAATCCTTGAGGGCACAGTATCCGATGTATACACGGATGACATTCGGAGGTGAGAGCTGTGAGTGGGAAGCACTGAGATTTATGATGCCACAAATATTTAGCTTAGAAGACAGTGTTGGAAACAGGAGTATAAATAACTAGGATATTTGTTCTTTTAGCAGATAAACCATGTTTTATTGGGACTAACTGCTTCTTGACTGTTGGTTCTAAACTGCATGTGTTAGAAAGATGAGTAATTATGTTTTGGCATGATTTGTTGTTACACAATGTTTAAAACTGTTAAGTAGCATAGTTTAAAATCCAAAATCCTAATAGGAAGGTGATCTGTTGTTTGGAATCTGGTACTTTTTAACCTACTTAGATAAAATGCCATCTTAGAAGTGAAAGCCATAGCTCTTTACCTGTGATGGTGGTCACTTACAAGATGCCTGCTACACAGGTGTGAAAGAATCTACCACATCAGGGCTAACACTCAATGTGTACAATACACACATGTGCATGCACACAATCCCTGCATGTTTTTTATTAAGCAGAAAAGTGGAACTTTTAAATTTATATTTCATGAGTGGCGCCCATAGCTCAGTGGGTAGGGCACCGGCCACATACACCAAGGCTGACGGATTTGAACCTGGCCCAGGTCAGCTAAAACAACAATAACAACTGCAACAACAACAACAACAAAAAGCTGACGTGTGGCAGGCATCTGTAGTCCTAACTACTCGAGAAGCTGAGGCAAGAGAATCACTTAAGCCCAAGCATTTGAGGTTGAGTGAGCTGTGACACCATGGCACTTTACCCAGGGTGACAGCTTCAGACTCTGTCTCAAAAAAAAAAAAAATTATATTTCATTTCAATAATGCAGGCTCCTTAAAGAGAATTTGAAAAAATTTCAAGAGGGAAAAACTAGAAATAATACACAAACACAAAACTTTGTTGTATTTTGCTCTCTTAGTCATTTTTCTCTCTTTGTATGAAGGGGTTTTTTTTTTTTTTTGAGACAGAGTCTCACTATGTTGCCCTGGGTACAGTGCTGTGGCATCACAGCTCACAGCAACCTCAAACTCTTGGGTTTAAGCAATTCTCTTGCCTCAGCCTCCCAAGTAGCTGAGATTACAGGTGCTCACCACAACGCCCAGCTATTTTTTTGGGTGTAGGTATCATTATATTAAATAGGCCTGAGCCAGGCTCAAACCTTGCAGCCTTGGTGTTTGTGTCTGGTGCCCTACTCACTGAGCTACAGGTGCTGAGCCAACAGAAGTATTTTTAAGGTATTTTTATGTAGTTGTGATCGTACTGTTATACAATTGTAGCATTTTTTTAACTGTAGCATTTTTAATTTTTATTTTTTAATTAAGAATAATTTGCACTTATTTTTTAAATTCAGATTATGTTGATGTATAAGAAAGGTGAAAATGCACTTCCATTTTCTATTTCCAGTCAATAGTTTGTACATGTTTTCCAAGCCATTGTATGCGCATTGAAATCCACATACTCTTAAATGGCATGGTATTCCGTCACTTTTTCCTATGAAGAAGTATATTGTGGACATAGTCCTGTATTGATGCGGATCTGTATAGAGCAGCACTGTCCAATAGAAGTATAATGTGAGCCACTTATGTCATTTTTATTTTTCTAGAAGTAACCACATTAAAAAGTAAAAAGAAACAAGTGAACTATTTGTAATAAAATTTCTTAAATCTGGCACATATTCTACTTTTGAGCATATCTCATTTCAGGTGTAACATTTTCTTTCTTTTTTTTTTGAGACAGAGCCTCAAGCTGTCACCCTGGATAGAGTGCTGTGGCATCACAGCTCACAGCAACCTCCAATTCCTGGGCTCAAGCAAGTCTCCTGCCTCTGCCTCCCAAGTAGTTGGGACTACAGGCACCACCACAATGCCCGGCCATTTTTTTTGGTTGCAGCCGACATTGTTGTTTGGCAGGCCTAAGCTGGATTCGAACCCACCAGCTCAGGTGTACGTGGCTGGCGCCTTAGCCCACTGAGCCACAGGCGCCGAGCCAGGTGTAACATTTTCATTGGACTTACTTGACCTGTATTTAGAGTTTATAGAACTTATAGTAGCAAAAGTAGCCACATATGCCCGTTGTTTTCCTAAATATACTTAAAAGTTTTCTAGCAACTAAATTTAAATTTCAGTTAATTAAAATAAAATAAATTCATGTTCTCATTTGCACTGAATCCATTTTAAGTAAGTGTTCTGTAGCTGCCATTGGCTAGTGACTAAAGTAGTGGATTTAGTAGATTCTCCCCCCTCCCCCACCAGACAGAGTGTTACTTTGTTGCCCTCGGTAGAGTGCTTGGCGTCACAGCTCACAGCAACCTCAACTCTGGGGCTTAAGCAATTCTCTTGCCTCAGCCTTCCAGGTAGCTGGGACTACAGGTGCCCGCCACAACACTGGGCTATTTTTTGTTGCCGTTGTCATTGCTGTTTAGCTGACCCAGGCTGGACTTGAACCCACCAGCCTGGGTGTATGTGGCCGGTGCCCTATCCACTGAGCTACGGGCACCGACTAGATTACCCTTTTTAATAGTTGTGTATTTTCTGTGATAACGTTTATTAAGTACCTACTACATTGTTGGCGCCTGCTAGTCATGCGTCATGTATTATCTCTATTAATCTCCACCATGACCCTATGAGGTATTATTATCCCAAATGTACAGAAGACATAGACACTTAGGGAAGTTGGGTAATTTGCCCAACTTTGTACAGCTATTAAAAAGCACCACTAGGCCAGACATGGTGGTTCATGCCTATAATTCCAGCACTTTTGGAGGCCAAAGTGGGGGAATCAGTTGAGGCCAAGAGTTTAAC
Source organism: Arctocebus calabarensis (assembly GCA_963573935.1). Lineage (NCBI taxonomy): Eukaryota > Metazoa > Chordata > Mammalia > Primates > Lorisidae > Arctocebus > Arctocebus calabarensis. The sequence goes on along the minus strand of CAUYON010174561.1, from coordinate 12,508 downwards.
CTGGACCACACAGTCAGACTGTCTCTACAAAAAATAAGAAACATTTAGCTAGGCATGGTGGCACATGATTGTAGTCTCAGCTACTAAGGAGAGCGAGGTGAGAGGATTGCTTGAGCCTAGGAGCTTGAGGTTACAGTGAGCTATGATCATGCCACCTCACTCCAGCCTGTGGGACAGAGTGAGACCCTATTTCTTAAAAATAAATAAAAAGAAAACTAAGTATTGAATCTTGGTCTTTGACATGAAAGATCATGCCCTTAACCTCTTCTCTAATCTGGTTCTGTTAGGATTTATTTAATCATTGATTTACCAGTAGATATCTTGGTTATTGTTAATTTTTGGCTACTGCAAAACAAACCATCTTTTTATATCTTTAGTAACCATCTTTGTGAGCATACCCAGATATTTGTGTAAGTAGTGAAGAAGTCAATGAGAATACATATTTTAAATATTGATATTTTCAAAGTATGCTACAAAAAGACAATATGCTGCAGGTGTTTTTTGTTTTGTTTTGTTTGAGACAGAGTCTCACTATGTCACCCTCGCTAGAGTGCTGTGGCATCACAGCTCACAGCAACCTCAAACTCTTGGACTTAAGTGATTCTCTTGCCTCAGCCTCCCAAGTAGCTGGGACTATAGGTGCCCATCACAATGCCCAGCTATTTTATTTATTTTTTTTTTTTGAGACAGAGCCTCAAGCTGTCGCCCTGGGTAGAGTGCCGTGGCATCACAGCTCACAGCAACCTCCAATTCCTGGGCTCAAGCGAGTCTCTTGCCTCCGCCTCCCAAGTAGCTGGGACCACAGGCGCCTGCCACAACGCCCGGCCATTTTTTTGGTTGCAGCCATCATTGTTGTTCGGCGGGCCCGGGGGCTGGATTCAAACCCGCCAGCTCAGGTGTACGTGGCTGGCGCCCTAGCCCGTTGAGCCACAGGCGCCGAGCCGGAATGTATGTTTTCTAAAACCTTAAATTTGAATGCTTACATGAGATCACAAAATTCAAAACGGAAATATAGAAAGTAATAGATTCTGCATGATGACTAAATTTCGTAGGAGCTAAAGAGCTATTTAATACCTATAGGCCTTTTTCTCATTCCACCATCAAGATGGAAAGCAGAGTCTGGCACAGTGATAAAACTCATTAGTGTAATCAGAAATGCCTTCATTCTTTCTAACTTTACTATTATGCGGAAAAGATAAGGTAAAGCTTTGGGCTTACTGGGTTTTTGTTTTCCACAAGTTCAGTGTGAAAGACTAAATTCATGTCAATATTATAACCAAGAGGAAACGGAAAGCAATAATATTCTGAATAATTCACCTAAACAAACTTAAAAATACCCAGGAGAACAGGAGAGGACAACAGTCCATATAACAATATACGAAGATTTAAAGCAACAGTGAACAAAAGGAAGATATTCTTTGGTCTATAAAAAAATATATAAATTTCTACCACTTTGGATTCAACTTCTGGTTCTATCACTGTTATGACTTTGAGTGTGACAGTTAACACTGGTCTCATTTTCCCTCTCTTCTAAATAAGGAAAACATTACTTACCACAGGAAAGATGTATGATAAAATAATTCACATGAATGGACTTTCGACTCTTCAGAAGAAAGCTATGAATCCTTAAGCATGTACCTGAAAAGCTAATTAAAAATAAGATGACAATATCAAAATTAAGTCTGAATCACACATGGCCTAGGGGGTCTATGAGATCATCATCAACTATCAATTTTACCCCAAATAACAAACAGCATTCATACTAAATCTGGGTCTGTAGTACAAATGTTAAGGCAATCAAATAAGATCATTAACATGGTAACATAGAAAAAGTAAGTTTACATAGGTTATTCAGTTTCACGTTGATTTGATACAACCTAAAAATACTTGATATAAAAAAAAATGACATTGTCTTGATGTTTAACTTTAAAAAACAAATTTGGAGTTGGTTGCTCAAAAGATATGTAATCACTGAACAATAATAACTATATTATTAATGAAAAAACTAAAATTGGGTAAAACACAGTTAAGTACATCAGGGATATTTCTATGGTGTATAAAATAATCTATAACTAGCAAATTAAAGTTCAGTCTAAAAGTAAAGTAACAGATCATATCAACTGATTTATTCAGCAATATATACAAATCATTTACACTAAGCATTAGAAACACAGCAAGTATTAGACTCTATATGCCTGCTATACAACTGGACTGTAAACTATAGCCAAACAATTGGGCCACACTGATTTAAATAAACTAATGAGTACTGTATACAACCAGTTTTATAAGAATTAAGAGTGAAAGGGAAAAAGAAGGGGATTCTGGAAAGACATCTTAACATTTTAATAATTATTTGTAACAGCCTATATTTTCTCATACAGAGGTCATATTTGAGAGGAGGTTTATGGAAACTTTGGGAGAGAAGCAGGGCTGATGCTCACCCCATGTTTCAGATGAGGAAAATGAAGCTCAAAGAGATTGGGCAACTTGCCTAAGATCACAAGTCAGGACTGGCAGAGTCTGAATTAGGAACCAGGCAGTTTGCTGACTTTGACCAGAGCTCACGTCTACTATGGTAAATTCTAAATTATCAACACTAAAGTAGAAACTAGAAGGGAGCTCAAAAAATCTCCTAATGGAGTGTTTCCCTAACCAACTTGATAAAAAAATTTTCTGGGGCACACATTAAAAATAGATTCCCAGTCCCCACTGCAGACACTACTGAATAACCTCCATTAGGTGACTCTAGTGATTAGGTAAGCTTGGAAAACACTGTTCTATATCTGTATGTCCAGTACGGCAAATATTTGGCTACTTAAATTTATCCTGATTAAAATAACAAAATAAAAAAACAGTTGAGTCCTTCAGTCCCATTAGCTACATCTTTTTTTTTTTTTTTTTTTTGAGACAGAGCCTCAAGCTGTCACCCTGGATAGAGTGCTCTGGCATCACAGCTCACAGCAACCTCCAACTCCTGGGCTCAAGCGAGTCTCCTGCCTCTGCCTCCCAAGTAGCTGGGACTACAGGTGCCCGCCACAATGCCCAGTCATTTTTTGGTTGCAGCTGTCGTTGTTTGGCAGGCCCGGGGCTGGATTCGAACCCGCCAGCTCAGGTGTACGTGGCTGGTGCCTTAGCCGCTTGAGCCACAGGCACCAAGCCCCATTAGCTACATCTTAAGTACTCAATAGCCACATGCAGCTAGTGGCAATCACACTAAATAGCACAGATATAGAACATTCCATCATGGTAGAAGGCTCTATTGGACAATGCTGACTTCCAGGCTAACCCTTCAACTATGATGAGAAAACCGAAGCACGGATCTTGTTCAACAAGGGCCATGGAACTAATTAGCGTCAGAACCCCAACTCTAGCCTTATCTGCCAGTGCCCTTCCTATTATACCACTTTATCCTATGTCATATTCAGGGTTTGGTCAAATAGTAATTATTTTCTTTTCACTTTTTCTGTGGGTTACAGCAAAGCAAGAAAATAAATTACAAATTTATGGGTAAAAAAAAAAATCCTTAAGGCAAAGGTTTATTAAAAAGTGATCAATAAATCTAAATCAATTTTTGCATCAAAAGTCATCTTGGATAGTTAAGAATATCCTGATGTCAGGAAAACACAGCTTATTTTAACTATTTTAAGTCCTTTCACTTTTACTGTCTTGATGTTTTTATCTTTTCTAGATTTCCAACTTTGAGACTCATACTTACTGGACTGTGAAACTGTAAATGGGAAAGGTTAAATACTAGTTATCAAGCATTGTGAAAATGAAAAATTGAGAAATAAGGAGCAACCCAAAGAATATAACTTGCCTAACTTTAAAATGTGGTCACTCAGACCACTGAGTACCTTTGGCTTTTAGTAATTGTGTGGTTTAGTTATTTATGATTTTAATACATTGTTTTCACTTCTAAAGTAGTTTTACCTTTCCCCATTATGTTATATTTCAAACAATTTAAAATAAATGGTTTCATTCTAATTTTCAACGTAGTTGAGGGATGAGCATCTGAATATCCAAAAAAGATTCAGATATTAAGGTCAACATAGAACCAGCCATAAAAAAATACATTGATGTCTTCTTCAAAAATAAAACCAGTTGTTCCTGTCTAGTATGTTTAGAATGCAAATGTCTTCAAAGGCAGTCAACTAAAGTCATGACAGCTCATGTTGGAAGTAAGCATGAAAACAACTTGGAACTCCCTCTTAATTAAAACTTTAAAGACACAATTATTCAGCCCTTAATTTTTTCACCATGTAATATTCAATCTCATGTTAATTTCTAGTGACTAGATTGAGAGAACATACTATATGTTGAAGTTTACATAAAGTTAAAAACCAGATGGTTAAAAAATATGGCCCAATATAAGACACCATGAACAGATGCTTATTCAAGACAGATGTTGCTGTAATTTGCAAGGTACCCACAAGCCTTGAGTATGAGGTGCTATATAAATAGAAGCTACTTGTTATTCAGAGGAGTTGGTGCAAAAAAAGGCAGCTATTTTCTTTTCTTTTTCTTTTAGAGACAGAGTCTCACTTTATTGCCCTCAGTAGAATGCCGTGGCATCCCAGCTTACAGCAACCTCCAACTCCTGGGCTTAGGTGATTCTCTTGCCTCAGTCTCCTGAGTACTTGGAACTACAGGCATCTGCCACAATGCCTGGCTATTTTTTGTTGCAGTTTGGTGGAGGCTGGGTTCAAACCTGCCACCCTTGGTATATGGGCCTGGAGCCCTGCCCACTATCCCACAGGTGCCGCAGAAAGCAGCTATTTTCTTTCTAAACATTCTTTGCTGTTGAGGTGAACAAAAAATAAAGTAACACTCTAAGCACACAAGAGGAAAGCAACAGTCTTTAAGTCATGTAAGGAGGAGAGAAAAAAAAGTTCTCTAACCTTTCAAACGGGGGTAGGGGGAAGGGGGTTTTGGTGAAATTTATTTGCTGGCTTTTAGACTAGATGTATTACTGCTACATTATATTTGTTGTGTCTTGACTCTCACTCTGCTATATTAGGAAGAGGAAAACATGTACTCCAAGATGTTTATACCAACAAAACTACTTTTGGAGGGGCAGCATAGCTCACCAAATAAAAGAGAACTTAGAAAAACAATGAGTCACAATAGTTTCAATTCAACTATCTCAACTACCAAGTGATAAATATTGATGCACATTAATGTAAGCAACACTAAAAATATTGTAAAGTCTAGGCAAATGTAAAAATATAGAGTTGTTAAAAAGAAAAAGAAAAGCATTTGGAAGAGGGGCTTGAAGATCAGCTAGCAAATAGGTAGAATGGGAAGCAGTTCTTTTGATCATCCCTCCAGCAGGTGATGCTTCTAAATGCTTCAGTACTATTTCCCAGGAGGCAATTTTAGATATCCTTAAAAAAAGTGATTTAGGTAACAAGCAAATATGTCATGTGACAGAACTACAGCGACAGAAACAAAATTTTTAACTTCAATAAGGCTCCCTTGACACACACTCAAAGGAGAAAATAACCTTGACATCTCTACGTTGTAATTCTCTAGTTCTATACAAGAATACCAATCATCTTCAGACGTGTAAGCCACCACACTTGAAACTGACCCAGCAAAGTTTTCAGTTAGCCCTCGCTCTCTCTCAAAGCCTCCTTCCTGCACTTTCCTGCTGTTCTTGCCTGGCACACAAAATATAGGCCAATGAGCAGTGGGTGGGTGAGGAGGATGTGAGAGAAAATTTGAGAAGTTAAAAAAAAGGAGTAAGTTAACCAGGACATGAATGAGACTGAAAGGTCTAATAAAGGCAGGCAAACAACCAGAACTACTAAAAACCAAAATGAGCTTTCTTAGGCAGTAGAGAGAGTTCAGTTTAAGCACAGGCTAGATTACCTACCACTTGTCAGAGAAGCTGCAGAGAGGACGGCTGCTTTGGGTGACCTCTAATGTGTCTTCCGACTCTGAAACGTTAGGATTCTTATTTTACAACAGAGAACGCAATGGTCATAGAAGCTCATCGACCTGGAACCCTTTTAAATAAGCAGCTTTGGCAGTTGCTTCCAAAACAACACTCCCACCTCTCCCTCCGCACGTTCCCACCCCGCCCCCTTTCAGTATTTCCACCTCCTCGTGCAAAATGTCCCGCGGGATTGGCCCCGAGGAAGATAGGTATCTTTCCCAGCAAAGCACCAAAACTACGCCGTCCCCACGCCCCGGGGAGTGAGGACTCCACTTTCCCACCCTGAGAAACTAAAAAAAGGAAAAGTCTCAGATCCGGACTTTCTCCCACAGTCACAGCAAGGGGCAGGGGCAGGACATAGAGAAAAACTTTTTTCTCCAATTTTTCTTCCAGAGAGTGGAGGAGATAACAAGAACCCTAACGAGTCCAGGGCTGAGGGGGTGGGGGAGGGGAACCTCTGAATCGTTTAACGGCTGGAAGGGGGAGGGGGCTCTGGAGGCTGAGGGGGCGTGGGATGGAGAAGCAGGCCTGGGAGCGGGGTCAGGGAGCCGAAGGATTCCTGGGGTCGGAGAGGGGCAGGCATCCCCCCGACCTGGCACACAAAGCGGCTGCCGCGCTCGGCTCTCACCAGATCCTTTGTGTTTTCCATCAGGGCCTCATGGGTAGGGGCTGTCCGTGCTCCCCGAGCCCGCGGCGCCCCCTCCCGAGCTGGGGGCAGGTGCCTCTCTCAGGGACTGAGGCGACTACAGGGGGCCCCCGGCTGGGCCCAGACCGGTGCGGCTGCGGCAGCCCCCGGATTTCCCCCCTTTAACTCGGGTGGCCCCAGGATATCAACAACATTAGCATAGCCCTCCCTCCCCAGCGCGCCTGCGCCGTGACCCGCGCCCCGATTGGCCCACTTTCCTACTTACCCTCCTCTCTCTCTTCCAGCGTGGGACCCTCCGCAGGCTCCGTACTCTAAGGGCCGTACCAAGACGAAGGGTGAGAAACGTACTGGAGCTCGCGTTAAGTCGAGTGGTTAAAGTTAGAGGGAAGAGTAAAAATTTCAGTCAGTCATTTCAGTTTATACCTGGCTTTCTTGCGCTTCTTTCAATATGTTGCAGCTGCAAAGTTGTGCTGGGAAAATTTTCCACTCCAGTCACGCCGCCGCCCCTACACCCGGAAGATTGGTCCTCCCGGAGGAACTCCCCCACCGGGAGGGGCTGAAGACGGAGTGGGAGATACGTAGGGAGGGAGTGTTGGTCACGTGGCAAGAGGCTGCGCAGGCTCCTTCCGCTCCCCCGGGCCTCGGCGGCGGCGGCGGCAAGCAAGGCGCCCAGGCGCATGCACAGTGAGGTTCCACGTGAGCGCCTGCGTTTCTTCTCAAACCTAACGATGCCGCCGGAACGGAGGAGCCGAATGAAACCCGACCGGAGGGCCGCAGCGAGGCAAACCCGGAAGACCCCAAAGAAGCCAGACCGCAGAGCCGGATCGAGGCCGGGCGGGCCGCCCCGAAAGGTTGCGCCTTCATCCCAGCGGAAACCGCCGGCCCGGCCGAAGGCGGTGACCGCTGCGATGGCAGTCGCGGCGGCGGAGGAGGAGAGGCGGCTTCGGCAGCGGAACCGCCTGACGCTGGAGGAGGACAAACCCGCCGTGGAGCGGTGCCTGGAGGAGCTGGTCTTCGGCGACGCCGAGGACGACGAGGACTCGCTGCTGCGGCGTCTGCGAGGCCCGCGGGTGAGGGAGGCCGCGGCGCGCGAGCTGGGCGCGCTCGGGCGGGGCGCGCGGTGGGCGGCGAGGCTCTGGAGGCGGAGCCTGGGCGACCTGAGGCGGCGGGGAGCGCTCAGGTGGGAGGGAGGCCGAGAACGCGGGCGCCGAGGGGCGCGGCTGCTGGTCCCTGGCCTCTGGGCGCCGGACTGAAAAGTCTCTGGAGGGCGGAGACCGCGCCTTTCTCCGCCCACGGAGGAGCCGCAGCGTTTGGTATCCTTTTGTTTTGCGCACCGTAGTCGTGAGCATCTTCCGAAGCTAGGCTCTAGTGTCCTCTCACCAAACTCCGCGTAGGGCTTTAATCACCTGCCTCAATTCCTTGCGGTGATTCAGGGGCTCCGTTTCTTTGATTAAATCAATTCATGGGCAGGGGTCTGGGAGTCTGCGTTTTATCAGTCTCCCCATGTGATCATGGGACACACTTATGAGGATGATCATGAATTCGTTTATCCAACAAGTATTTCAAGCCTGTTAGGCGCTGCATACTCTTAACAGTGGCACACACTGCGTGATTGTACTTTTTGCACACGTTTAAAAAATCATTTCTTTAATTGTATACCTATTCTATACCTGTTTTTTCTTCCAAGATGGGGAGTTCTAGGCATTATTCTAGGCGTTGGAGACACAGCTATGGCCAAAATTGATAAAAAAAAAAAAATCCCCGCCTTCTTGGAGCTTGTATACTGATGGCAGAGAGAAGACAAAGGAGATAAGTAAAATTCAAGTATGTGAAGTGCTGAACAGAAAAAAAAGTTAGGGAAAGAGAGATAAGCGTGTGTAGAAGAGGACTGAAATTCTAGAAGTCAAAGCGTCACTGAGAAGTACTAAATATTTGTTAAATGAATGCAGACGTAGAGTCTAAACTAATTTCCAGAAACTCCTTGGCGAGCTTATGGGAGAAGCTGTAGAAATGTATTCCAGAGATAAAAAACTGCTGTTGGAAAATATAATGAACTGTGTGACAGTTTTGTAGTCAGGAGAAGGAATAGTCTATCAGGGGGGATTTGCTGTGGTTGGAAACAATTTGTTGATCTTAGATTGGCAGTAGAACAAGTAGAAATTACTTGGATGCTTCTATCATGTGCTTTTGGGAAAGCTCAACCTATCGTCAAGGGTATTCCGTGGTCTAGATTTGGATTTCAGAGTATGGCATTAAGTTTCTTAGGGAGGTAGGTGATCAAGAATAGTGAAGAAAAGTGGAGATGCCTTTGACACTCTGGTCCTGTAATTGCTCTAGTTCTTGGATTTGTCCTGGTCTATACCTTTTGTTCTTTTCTTACTTGGTCTTCACCTTTAGGCATGTTATTTTCTCTGCTTGAGTGTTCCATCTTGTTTGGCCTGTCCAACCAGGGGTACCTACCAGTCTCTGGTCTTTTCATTTTGTGCTTCTGCCTCAAGCATTTGCTATGGTAGTATTCCATCCAGTTATTCCATCAGAGGCCATTAAAAAGCATTCTAGAAGCAATTTTTCTGCAAAGCATGTGTGTCTGTCACCACAGTATAGGAACAACTCAGTGCTTGAGGACATTTTGTTTTTTGTAGGTTCAAGAGCATGAAGATTCTGGTGACTCAGAAGTGGAGAATGAAGCGAAAGATAATTTTCCAACTCAGAAGAAGCCAGTTTGGGTGGATGAAGAAGATGAAGATGAGGAAATGTAAGTTGTTTCTGGACACTTAAAAAAAAATCATTCTCTTTAGAGGTTTGTGATTATGTGAAGATTTGAGAAATATTTGAAAGCATAGAAAAGGTCATTCATAATCCCATCACCAGGGAGAAAGGACAGCATGTTGGCATACTGGTCTGGTCTCTTCTGTGGTGTGTAGATTAGCTAAGGGAACACAGTGTTTGGAGTCAGACCTAAGTTTGCCTCCTAATTTGACCAGTTCCTATTTGACCTTGAGCAAGTTTGGGACCTACCTTAAAATAGGCACAATGTTAGTAACTGTTATCAGGAAGCTGTTGGAATTAAGTGAAATAGTCTATAGTACAGTGCCTGAACATGAATAAAGGCTAAAAAAAGAAGCTAATTCATACTGTGTGCACTTTCATGGATGAGAAGATATTGTACAGTTAGTATTTTGAATTTTTGTGTAAAATTTATCTCCATTTCAAAACCTTTTTAAACTTTTTTCTTCATAAACACTTTTAAATGGCTATGTTTTAACCTACTTATGACTTAACCATACTTTATGTAGCTATTGTTTGATTGATTTTGTCCCTTTAATAAATTAGTGCTAAAAGAAACATCTTTTAAACAAACCTTTTTTTGCTTTCCTTACTATTTTCTGAAGAAAGGTTCTTGATTAAAGAGCAGTTACTGATATTTTAATATTGTCAAGACTGAATGAGGTTCTATTGATTTACCTTTTTTATTGAAAGTGGTCCATTCAATCCATTCTTATAATAGTGACTTACTTTTTCAGACTTAGTCACTTTGATGCTGGTAAATACCTCTACCTAGTTTATGTTGAGAAAATGTTTTTAGTCACTTTCTTATGAACATACTTGTTATTTGTTTGTCTATTGGAGGCTAGTTTTTAACGATCATAGTATGTTGGTTCCTTACATATTGAGAATTTCCAACCTTTATATATATGATTATTTTTACTGTTTTTTGCTACACTTGATCTTAGCCAAAAGACCAAGAAGTAATTTTACTGTTTTAATAATATTAATAAGAAGTTCTCTGTCAGAGAAAGACAAATGTTTCCCTATATTTTTCCCTTACAGTATTGTAAGGTTGGCTTTTTCTCTGTTTAATTCTTTGATTTACCTGGGATTTATTTTGGGGAATGGCATAAACTGTGTATGGATAAGTCATACTAAATTTTCTGAAATTTTAGCCCTCCAATTTTAACTAGATGATCTGAAGTGTGGGTGACTCTGTTTTAGGAAGAACAGAAATTGTACATATGAGCCGTTCACATCTAAAGGCAGCAGTTACTTATGTTGGCCTTTTAAGTCATTTAAAAGAATGCTGTTCTTTTCTTTTTTTAAAGGGTTGACATGATAAACAATCGATTTCGGAAAGATATGATGAAAAATGCCAGTGAAAGTAAACTTTCAAAAGACAATCTTCAGAAGAGACTTAAAGAAGAGTGAGTGTCCTTGTTCATATGATTTCACTAAAAGGTGTATACAACCAGTGGTTTCCTTCGATCACCTCAGTCTTCAGCTGTAACAACTTGGGTAGTTAGATTTCCATTTTGGAACATAGGAGTATTGGTTTTGGAGTCAATGACTACGTTTCAGTACTTTGTGGGGAGCAGATAAAACATTTGGAAAAAGAGAAAGAAAATGTGGGAAAAAATATAAACAACAATACTGCTTATTTGTTTGTACATTAATATATGGTAAACCTATCTCTTTTTTTATATGAACTTTTTCAAAGATTTAAATATCTGCCACTTATGTTGTTAGTTTTTATTTTTTTAAACATTTTACCACGTTCGCTTTATATATTTGGGATATGTGTGTTTCTCAGAATATTGGATGTAAGGTGCAGATAATATAACACTTTACCCCTAAATTCTTCAATGTGAATTGCCTAAGATAAAGGACATTTGTCTTCATGTTCATGATAGCATTGTCATACCTAAGAAATTAATAGCTTAAAGACTGGTTATGGTGCCTCATGTCTGCAATCTCAGCACTTTGGATGTCTGAGGTGGGAGGATTGTTGGTAGCCAGGAGGTCAAGAACAGCCTGGGCAATATGGCTAGACTCTGTCTCTATAAAAAATAAAAAGCTAGCTGGATCTGGAGGCATGTGCTACTTGGGAGGATGAGGCAGGAGGATTGCTTGAGCCCGGGAGTTTGAGGTTATAGTAAGCTCTGATTAGGCCACAAAGCAGGGACAGAACAGTGAGATCCTATCTTTAAAAAGTAAAAACAAAAAGAAAATTAATAGCTTATGTCTATGTTCATTTTTCTAGTTGTTGTAAGGTTCATACCTTATGTTTGTTTTTTGTCTCTTAAATCTCTTAGTCTAAACCAATGCATTCATTTGTAATTATTTTGCCATGACGCTGGTTTTTTGAAGTATTCAGGCTTGCTTTTTTATAGGATGTCTGCTAATATTAAAATTTTTTTATAGAGAGGAGGTCTTTCTTTGCTGTCTAAGATGCTCTTGACCTTCAGGCCTCAAGCAATTCTCTAATCTTGGCCTTTCAAAGTGCTGAGATGACAGGTGTGAGCCACTGTGCCCAGCCATGTTATGAGGATCTTATTGCTTCTATGCTTTTAGTTGAACAGAGCTAGCAAAATATGTATATTTTAAAATAAATGGTTTCATATTGATACCTCCAAGCTTATAAAATCTTTTAAAATATTAAAAAATATATTTATCTTTGTAGTGACATTTTTTTTTCTTTTACCTTCATTTTATTCTATTTCTAGATTTTTTTCATTTTGTGTACATCTTGGTTGCAATCTGAAGTCATATTCTTACTACCTAAAGAACTTCATTTGCATTTCTTACAGAGTAAATATGCGGCTAATGATTCCCTTCTTTATTTTTTTTAGCTGAAAAAGCCTTTCTTTCTCCTTCATTTTCAAATGATTTTTTTAATGAGTATAGAAGTCTGGGTTGACAATTTTTCCTTTCATCACTTTAAAGATGTCACTGTTTAAATGTTGCTTCCACGGTTTCTGATGAGAAGTTTACTATAATTCTTACCTTTCTTTCTCTCTACAAATGTTCTTTTTTTGTTTGACTGCCTTTAAGATTTTCTCTTTGTCTTTTGTTTTTAGCAGTTTGAATGTGATGGTAGGTATTTTTACGGTAGTTATCTGCTTGGTGTTTTATGAGTTTTGGATTTATGC
>CAUYON010174559.1:0-11592 GCA_963573935.1 Arctocebus calabarensis | reverse complement strand
TTTATATAGTGATCAAGGAAATGCCATGAAGGATATCTGTAACAGTATGATCAAAATATTTCTGAATGTATATGAATCGTGCCCTGTGATTGCACCAATGTACATAATTATGATTCAATAAAATTATTAAAAAAAAGAATCAAGCTAGAAGATATGTCAATAGAACCAAACTAGAAGATATGTCAATAGAAACTTCCAAAACTGAAAAGCAAAGAGTAAAAAAAATTTAAACAGAACAGAGTATTAAAGAACAGTTGGAAAATTACAAAGGTACAATACGTTCAATACAGGAATGTCAGAAAAAAGTAAAGAAGAAAAAAAAAGGGAAGGAGGAAAAGAAGGAAGGGAAAAGCATTAGAGGTAATAACAGCTGAAAATTACTCATAATTAATGATAGACATCAAACCATACAGACAGGAAACTCAGAGAACATCAAGCATGATATGTACCAAAAACCTACACTTAGGAATATTATATACAAACTACAGAAAATTTAAGATAAAGAGAAACATTAAAATAATCAAAAGAAAAAAATACCTTACTTATAAAGGAACAAGGATAAGAATTACATCAGACTTCTCTTCAGAAAATATGCATCCAAGAAGAGAATGGAGTAAAATATTTAAAGTGTGAAGAGACAAAAATCACCAACCTAAAATTCAGTATGTGACAAAGTCTTTCTTTGAAAGTGAAGAGGAAACAAAGGAATTCTCAGATAAATAAAACATGAGGGAATTTGTCAATAGTAATGCCTTGCAAGAAATATTAACAGAAATTCTCCTGAGCAAAGAACAATAATCTAGGTTAGAAATTTGGATGCCCAGAAAGAAAAGGTTAGCATTACAAAAATAAATAAAGCTCAAATAAAATATTTTATTATTCTTATACTTAGTTGATCTAACAGACAGCAGTGTGTTCAAAATATTAACAGTAACAATGTATTCAGTGACTACAGCTTTTGGATAATGGAAATGAATGACAACCAGGAAGGTAAGAATTAGGAATACTTGCACTACACAGAAAGCAATAAAATATTATTAGAAAGCAGGTTTAGATAAGTAGTAAATGTTTTTTAACCTCTAGGACATCACATTATTTTTTTTTAAACACTATAATTGAAATGCAAATAGAGGAGAAAAATGGAATTATATAAACTACTTAGCTAACACCAGAGAAGGTAGAAAAAGGGTGGGGAGGGGAGAAACACAGAACAAAAGCAACAAATAGAAAATAGGTACAAAAATGTAGATGTTAAACCCAACATTATCAATAATCACTATAAATAAGTAGGCATAAATATACCATTTAAAGGACAGACTTTCACAATGGTGAAAAATCAAGATCCAGATACCTTTGCTAACTATAGAGATACAAATAGATTAAAAATAAAGGGCTAGAGAAAGATAGGCTCTGCTAAGACTAGTCAAGAGAAATCTTGTCTGGGAGTTCAAGCTAATGCAATAAGATAAGAAAAAAAATTCAAAGTATGTGATGAAAGAAATAAAATTGTCTTTGTTCATAGATGACAAGATAAGAAAAAAGATAAGAAAATCTTTCTTTTCAAGATAAGAAAATTGTCTTTGTTCATAGATGAAAAGATAAGAAAAAAATTAAAAGTATGTGATGAAATAAATAAAATTGTCTTTGTTCATAGATGACAGGACGATATATGTAAAAACTCCCAAAGAATCTACAAAAGGAAATTCCTGGAACTAATAAACAATGTTATGGGATACAAGTATTTTTATATACAAGTGATAAACAATTGAAATTTAATACTAAGAACACCATATCATTTATATTAGCACTGAGAAAATGAAATATTTAAGTATAAATCTAACAAAATATATACACTTACAGCAGGAAAACCATAAAACTCTGAAGAAAGAAATCAAAGAATTAAATAAATGAAGAGATATTCCATGTTCATGAATAGGAAGACTCAATATTGTCAAGATGTCAATTCTTCCTATCTTTATCTATAAAGTCAATGCAAACCCAGTTAATTATTTTTGTGGGTATGCATGAACTGATTCTAAAGTTATGTGGAGAGGCAAAAGACTCAGAATAGTCAATATAATATTAAAGGAGAAGAATAAAGTTAAAGAAACATTATCCAACTTCAAGGTTTACTATAAAGCTACAGTAATCAAGACAGTGTGGTATTAATCTATTTGTCTATTCATTAGACGAAAATTGCTAAATAGACAAATAGATTAATAGAACAGAATCCAGAAATAGACATACATAAATATAGTCCATTAATCTGTGACAAGGCAGCAAAGGCAATTAGTAAATAAAGGATGCTATTTTCAACAGGTGGATCAACTAGCCATCAAGCCTGCACAAAATTTATCTCAAAAAGGATCATAAACTTAAATGTAAAATGCAGAACTATAAAATTTCTAGGAGATAACCTATGGATTTTGCAATCACTTTTTTGCACATAAAACACCAAAAACATGATGCTTCACTTTAAAAGAAATGATAACTTTCATTAAAATGAAAAATTTCTGTTCTGCAAAAGATACTGCTAAAAGAATGGGGGGAAAGCCATAGTTGGAGAAAATCCAAAATATACAATGAATTCTTAAAGAAAAAAATAACCCAATTAAAAGGGTTTTTACCCACTGAAAAACAGAACAGGAAAGTTTCCATATATTCAAATGGAAAATAAGTGTGTAAAAAGATGCTCAGCATCATCATTAAGGAATTGCAAATTAAACAACAATGAGGTATCACTATACATATAATACATGGCTAGAACCCAAAATAGCACAAAATGAAGGAGAAGATGTGGAACAAAAAGAACTTTCATTCATTTCTGGTGGGAATGCAAAATGGTTCAGGCACTGGGAAGACACTTTAGCAGTTTTTTATAAAAACTAAACATAGTCTTACCATATAATTCAACAGTTGTGGAAACCTTACTTACCAAAATCATTTTAAAATTATATCCAAACGAAACCTGCATACAACCCAAAGTTTGATAACTCGTAGAAGAAAATATAGAGGAAAAGCTTCATGATGTTCAATTTGCCTGGAATTTCTTGGATATAACACCAAAAGCCCAGGCAACAAAAGTAAATACACAAATTGGATTACATCAAAGTTAAAAACTTCTCTGCATCAAAGAAAACAATCAAAGAGTGATTGCTGGAATGGAAGGAGAAAAAGGCAACCGATGAAATGGATAAAAATGTTTATATGAGTTAATATCATGAACATATAAAGAATTCTGACAACAAAACAAAAACTTGATTAGAAAATGGTAAAAGCATGTGAATACATAGTTTCTTCAAAGTTAATTTACAAATGGCCAAAAATCATATTAAAAGAAATGCAACATCACTGATCAATATGGGAAAGCAAAATGAAGTGTCACCCCACACTCATTAAGATGATGAATATGAAACAACAGAAAATAAATTTCAATTTTGCAAGATGGAAAGGCTGCAGATTGGTTTCACAACTATGTGAATACACTTAACATTATTGGATTGTGAACTTAGAAATGATTAAGATGGTAAATTTTACGTAAGCCAACTTCAACACAATAAAATATCTTAAACCTGCACAAAAATGTTCATTGCAGCTTTAATTGCCAAAAGTTTAAAGCAACCAAGATGCCTTTCAACAGGTGAATGGATAAACAAATTATGGTATATTCATAAAATGGAATATTATTGTGGCATGGAATACCAGCAAAAAGAAATGAACTATCAAGTCACAAAACATGGAAGAATCTTGAATAAATGCTTCTAAATGAAAGAAACATATCCGAAAAGGCTACATACCACCTGATTCCAATCAAATGGCATCGTAGAAAAGGCTACATACCATCTAATTCCAATTACATGACATTCTAGAAAAGACAATAAATAGATAAGTGGTTGGTAGGGGATGGAGAGGGTGAAGGATGAATAGTTGAAGCAAAGGGGATTTTTAGGCAGTGAAACTATTCTCCATAATACTGTATATATGTAGATGCATAACATTATAAATTTTAAGCATTTGGCAAAGCCCACAGAACTCTACAAGACAAAGAAAGAGCTCTAATGTAAACCATGGAGTTTAGTTAATAATAATGTATCAATATTGGTTGATCAACTGTAACAAACATACCAAAGTAATACAAGATGTTAATAATGTGTTTGGAAAAGTGTGTAGCATTGATGAGAGGGAATATGGAAACTGTGAACTTTGTTTAATTTTTTTATAAAATCAAACAGGCTCTAAAAAATAAAGCTTGTTAGTTATTTTTAAAAGTCATTCATTGTTTTATCCTACTATATTTCTCCTTCTAATGCTATAATAACTTTTTAAAATAATTTTATTAAATCATAATTGTGTACATTGATGCAATCATGGGGCACACTGTGCTTACTTCATATACAATCAGAAATATTTTTAAATAATTTTATTAAATCATAATTGTGTACATTGGTGCAATCATAGGGCAGAATGTGCTTCATATACAATCAGAAATATTTTGATCATACTGTCAGACATAGCCTTCATGGCTTTTTCTTGATCACTATATAAAGACATTGATACTCTACATTTAATAAGTTTCACCAGTACCCTGCTAAGATGCACTGTGTGATCCCACCAATTTCCCTCCCTCCACCCACCCTCCCCTTTTCTCTCCCCTCCCTTTCCCTTTTCCCTGTATTCTTGTGCTATTATTGGGTTTTAGCCTTCATATAAATTAGCTTCATATTAGGGCTGAGTACATTGGATACTTTTTCTACCATTCTTGAGATACTTTGCTAAGAAGAATATGTTCCACTATACTTTTCTTAAATTATCTGTTTTGAAATTTGGATGTTCTGATTATTTTCATTTTTAAATAAGTAAATGATTGCCAGAATCATATGTTAGTCTGTGTTTTCTAACAGAGCTTATGGACCAAAGAGGAATTTTTTTTTTTTAATTCTTCCACCCATACTATCCCAACAGTTTCATAATTAATACCATCACTTACAATGATAAAATATTATATTTAAAGAAGATATTGGATTTTAAATCAGATCTCTACTAACCCTTGAATTCTTTTCAAATACATACTTTTATCAATCTATATTTATGGAATTTGGTTCTCAGCTTCAATTGTCTTAATTGACTACTTTTTTTTTTTCTTTTTTTTTCCTGATGCTTATTGGAGTTTCCTTTTCTTTCTTCATGGTTAACTTTCTGGTCTCCTTGCCTTCCCATTCACCCTTTCAACATCTATTTGATGAGTCCTTTCTGAGAAGTGTCTCTGTCTCAGTCCCGCTGCTCACCAGCCCCTTTCACCCAGAGGTTCTCATTTACTCCCATGATGTCACATTGCTATGTCCAACAGAGACCTCTACTCTGAGTCCAAAATCATACATCCATTTGCATGCTCAGTATCTTGGATTTTTAACTGCTATCTCTGTCTCAACTTATTCCATACTGAATTTGGGTTTTCTTCCCTGGTTTTCTTCTCTCTCTCCATCACACACAGGATATTAAGCCTGAACCCTGGGAGTTAGTCTTATGCCTTCCTTTCCTCTCGCCATCCTATCAGTCGCCAGATTTCATTCACCGTGCCCACTTGTCTGCTGCACAATCCATCCCTCATTTTTTTCTCCTCTCCCACTATCAGTCTTAGTTACCATCATCTCTTTTCTGTACTACTCTAATTCACACATAAATAGTCCTTAGAATTGACTTCTTCCCTTTTGTGAATCTGTTATTCATGATGTCTGACCCAGTAATTTTTCAAAACATCTCATCATCATACTTGTATGCTTAGAACTCTAAATAATTTCCTATAATATTAAAGGCAAGATCCAAAATATTGAAAATGGCCTACAAAGCCTTGCCTTCTTTCTCAAACTTATCATTATTTCTCTTCTGGACCCATTTCCATATATCAATATGAAAAAACTCTTTCTGTTTCTCAAAGAATGTTTTTTCCTATCTCAGGGACTTTGTATACATTTTTAATTGCATTTCTCTTTATATTAAAGCAAATATAAAATATTATAGTATTAACAAATTTAAGCAGTTTAAAAATACATAAAATAAAAACTAAAGCTTCCTCTCATTCCCATTACGTAACTCTTGTCAAAAATATTCAATGTCATTTGGCTGCTTGCATCTTTCCCTAAAAATTGTGTGTCTTTGTGTTCTTTGGGGTGGGTGAGAAATTAGCTTGTTCTTTAGTCTCTCATATAACACAATGATTAAGGTACCAATCAAGGAGCCTGCTTGCCTGAATTCAAATCCTATCACAGGCAGCCACAACACTCCCTTAAGCCAAAGCCTGATTGAAAGCAAGATCCCAACTTTTTAATTCAATGATGGCTGAGAGAGGGGAGAAAGCTACAGAGGAAAAGTCCGATGCTAGCAGATGTTGGTTTATGAGGTTTAATAAAAGAAGCTATCCCCACAACACAAGTGCAAGAAGAAGCAACAAATACCGATGGAGAAGGTATAGCAAGCTATCCAGAAGATTTAGTGAAGATATAAGGAAGGTAGATACACTAAATGACAGATTCTCAGGCTAGACAAAACTGCCCTGTGTTAGAAAGAGAAGTCATTTTGGACGTACGGTGCTGAAGGAGAGAAGTCAGTGCCCAGCTTCAAAACATCAAAGACAGGCTGATTCTCTTACTTGGCTCTAATGGAGCTGATGACTTTAAATTGATGCTAATGCTCATTTACCATTCTGAAAATCCTAGGGCTATTAAGAATCATGGTAAACCTATTCTGCCTATACTCTACAAATGGAACAACAATGCCTGGATAACGGAGTACAGATATATTTACTGCATGGCTTATTGAATATTTGAAGCCTACTGTTGAGACCTACTGCTGAAAACAAAAAGATTCCTTTCAAAGATTATAGCTCATTGGCAGAGCTCCTGGTCACATAAGAGTTCTGCTAGAGAAGTGCAAGGAGACTAATGTTTTCATGCCCAATAATGCAAATTCCACTCTGCAGTCCAAGGATCAAGAAGTAATTTTGACTTTTAAGCCTATGATTTAAGATATGCATTTTGTGGTGCTATAGCTAGCATAGATAGTGATTCCTCTCATGGATAGGGACAAACAAAATGAAAACTTTCTTAAAAGAATTTACTTATACAATTGAGAATACTTGTTATTTCTGGAAGGAAGTTGAAATATCAACATTAGCAGGAGTACGAAAGAGGTTGACTCCAACCCTTATGAATGACTTTCAGGGGTTCAAGACATCATTAGAGGAAGTAACTGCAGACGAAGTAGAAATAGCAAGACTTCCAGAAGCGAATTAAAAGTGGAGTTAGAAAATGTGACTGAATTGCTGCATTCTCAGGACTTAATTAACAAATGAGGAATTGCTTTTTATAGGTGAGCAAAGAAAGCGGTTTCTTGAGAAAGAAGTTTCTACAAGTGAAGATACTGGGAACATTCTTAAAATGGAATGGATTTAAAGTATTTTATAAACTCAGTTGATAAAGCTGAGGTGACAAAATTTGAGAAGATTGACTCCAATTTGAAAAAATGTTAACTGTGCATAAAATGATTTCAAACATCATCACATTCTACAGAGAAATCTTTTGTCAAAGGAAGAATCAATTGCTGGGGCCAATTTCACTGTTTTATTATATTAAGAAATTGCCAGAGTCACCTCGACCTTCTGGACCATCATCCTGATCATTTAGCAGACATCAATAGTGAGGCGAGACCCTCCACAAGCAAAATAATTATGATCTATTCGCCAAAGACTCGGGTGATCATTAGCATTTTTAGTAATAAAGCATTTTAATTAAGGATGTACATTTTTTAGACATAATACTATTTCCCAGCTGATAGACTACAATATAGTCACTCTATGGAATGCTTTGATAAAAACTGCTAGTTGCCCTCTATATCAATTTCCCCTTCTTACATGGTGTAGAATCCTTGATTTTTACTGGATACATAACCACATTAAAAACAAAGGCTTCATTTCCCAGCCTCCTCTCAAGTAAGGTGAGGCCCTATCCCTTGGTTTTGGTTAATGGGATATAAGCAGAAGTGTCACATGGCAGCCTTGAATCTTCATTAGTACACAGTCATCATGCATCATTTGTCCTTTCTTCTTTGCCCCTATCTCTTCCTTACTGGCTGGAATATAACAAAAGGCTGGACTAATGCAGCTCTTTTGGCCCAAGAGGTAAACTTGGGATTGGAGACCACACAAATAGTACAGCAAAAGATAAAATCCACATATCTGACAAATTTATGGAATTGAGCCCTATGCATTTACTAGACAGCTTGACTTCAGGCTTTTATGTAAGAGAGAAATTAGTGTATCTCTCCTGAAGTCACTGTCATCTGGGGTCTCAATTACTCAAAAGGAACCTCGTTATATATGGTATGTGTGAACAAGTTCTAGTGTCTTTGTTCAGAATATCATATTCTTTTCTAGATTCACTATGTATTTTTAGAATAAAAGTAAATAGAGAAAGATATTCTGTAATGTAATAAATTCAGTTATAGTTTAGAGTCACATTAGTAAATTAGTAAATATTGATTTTCAGGCTGGGCACAGTGGCTCACACTTGTAATCCTAGCACTTTGAGAGGCCCAGGCAGGTAGATTGCTTGAGCTAAGGAGTTCAAGATCAGTCTGAGCAAGAGCAAGATTCTATCTTTACTAAAAATGGAAAAATATAACAGGATGCAGTAGCACATGCTTGCAGTCCTGGCTATGCAGGAGGCTGAGGCAAGAGGATTGCTCAAGCCCAAAAGTTTGAGGTTGCTGTGAGCTAGAACATAACAGCACTGTATATTCAGGGTGACAGAGTAAGACTCTCCCCCCCCCAAAAAAAGAAAAGAAAAATAAAGAAATTTTCTGATTTGGGGGAAAAAATTATCGGAATACTCTGAGGTTGGGCCAGGGATCAGGGCAGTGGCAAGGAGAAGCTGCATTCCAGATTTCCTTGCAGAGTTTAGGAGAGGGTATGAAGCTTCTCATGCTGTACCTGAAATAGAGGGTTTCTCGGTCTTTACTAATTTGACCACAAATATGTATTTAGTGCTCACTGTGCTACAGGCAATACTTCAGGATCTTACTCGAGTGTAATGATTAAAACAGAAGAGTCCTCATTCTTATCATGAAACTTTTATTCTAGTGGGTAGACACAGATGGCAATAAGTAACCAGAGAAGTACATAATATGTAAACAGTGGTGTGTGCTATGCAGAGAACTAAGCAGGATTAGAGGTAGGGTGGACCTGAGTGTGTGCCGTGGGGGAGGGGTGCCAGTTCAGAGATCTCTCACTCAAGAACGAGGCAAGCATTTAACAACCGTCCACTTGGGCCCACTGCTCTTAATATATACCAGCTTCTGCCAATGGCCAAAAAGCATTCTGAATACTCAAAAACTTATCCTCTCCTGAGGGCTTGGATTCTAAAACGAGAAAGAAAGAAATGCTTTTCTCCTGTTTTAGGTTACTTTAAAATTCAAGCATACATCTTGACAAAACCTTTGCCAATTTATAAGACCCTAATGTACGTCCAAATTCCACTTTCCACATAATTATCAGAGATGATGCTTTCACTTCTCACCACTTTTATTGAGCTAGATAAATGGATTTTAAAAATCTTTTGACATTGGGAACATAGCCCTGCAAAAAAAGCCTGAAGTTCAAGGTGGGATGAAAACTATGTATGCAGATGAGGCATACCTCAAAAAATAATGCACGATTAGTTCCAGACCACTGGAATCAAGCAAATGTGAAAATAAAGAGAGTTACACAAATATTCTGATTTTCAAATGCATATAAAATTTATATTTATAATATACTATAGTCTAATGAAGTGTGCAATAGAATTATGTCTAAAACTGTAGATATCTTTGTTAAAAATACTTTATTGATAAATAATGCTGCGATCAGCTAAACCCTCAGTGAGTTGTAATTCTTTTGCTGGTTGCAGGGTCTTGCCTCAATTTTGATGACTGTTCCGTGATTAACGTGGTAGTGAGTGAAGGTTGGACTTACTCTTCTTAAAGTAAGATGGTTGTGAAATTTGCCCGGTCAGTTGAGTCTTCCTTTTGCAAAAGGTTTCTCTGTAGCATGTGATGCTATTTGATTGACCTTCTTTCAAAATTGGAGTCAGTCTTCTCAAACCTACCACTGCTTTATCAACTAAATTTATATAATATTTTAAATACTTTGTTTTCATGTCAACAATTTTCAAGCATCTTCATTAGGAGTAAAGCTCATTGCAGGAAACCACTTTATTTTCTCAGCCATACAAAGCAATTCCTCCTTCACTCAAATTTGATGACGAGAATGCAAGAATTTGGTGACATCTTTAGGCCACACTTATAATTCTGGTTCTCTTGTTAGCTCCACCATATCTGCAGTTGCTTCTTCCCTTGAGGCCTTGAAACTCTCAAAACTCATTCAAGGGAGATGAAATCAACTTCTAAATTTGTTAATGTTGCTATTTTGACCTCCTCTTATGAGTCACAGATGCTCTTAGTGGCATCTAAAATGGTAAATTCTTTTCAGAAGGTTTTAAATTTACTTGCCCAGATTCACCAGAGGGAATTAAAGTTTGTATAATAGAAACACATAATAATAAGATAATTCAACATAATAAAACATAACAATAAAAGAAAAACTATTCCTTGATCCATTGGCTGCCTAAAGATTTTGCATTAGCAGGCTACAAAAATAACATTAGTCTCCTTGAGCTCTTGAGTGATCAGGTGCAATATTAATGAGCAATAATCTTTTGAAAGGAATTTTTTTCTGAGCAGCATGTCTCATCAATGGCTTGAAATATTTAGTATACCAAGTTATAAACAAATGTGTTATCATTTAGGCTTTGTTGTTCCGTAATCAGAGCACAGATAGAGTTCCATTTATAGACCACTAGATTTAGCATAATTCTTGAGGGCCTTAGGATATTTGGGATGGTAATTGAAATTCAACTTAAAGTCACCACCTGTGTTAGTCCTTAATGAAAGAGTCAACCTGTCCTTTGATGACGCTTTGAAGTGTCATTGACTTCTCCTCTCCAGCTATGAAAGTCCCAGATGGAAAAAGAGGGCTATTTTGTCTACAATGAAAATCTTTTGTTTAGTTTAGCCACTGTCATCAATTATCTTAGCTAGATCTTTTGGATAACTTGCTGTACCTTCTCCATCAGTACTTGTTGCTTTTCCTCATACTTTTATATCATTTATATACTTTTACGGAAACAGCCTCTTTCCTTCAATCTCATGAATCAACTTCTGGTAGATTCAAACTATTTTCTGCAGCTTCCTCTCCTCTCTCAGCCTTTGTAGCACTGAAGAGAGTTTGGGGTTTGCTCTGGGCTAGGTTTTGGATGAAGGGAATGTTGTAGCTGTTTTGATCTATCTAGATAGATAAAACTTACCCTGTATTAGCAATCGGCTGATAGGATTGCTCCAAGTAGGGTTGTCACAAACTTTTATTTTTTTAAAAAAAATGCAACGTCATACCATTCATATGACAGCTATAAATTAGGTTCATAGTAGGGCTGAGTACATTGGATACTTTTTCTTCCATTCTTGAGATACTTTGCTAAGTAGAATATGTTCCAGCTCCATCCATGT
>CAUYON010174553.1:0-17974 GCA_963573935.1 Arctocebus calabarensis | reverse complement strand
GCTGCGGCACAGGGGAAGGAGGTCCGGTTTTTAGAGGGTCTCTCCCGTGGGGTAGAGTGGGGGGATAGCCAAACTCTGCTTGCTTGTTTGTATGGAGGTATGGCGTATACTGCGAGCTGTTCTCTTGGGGGAGGGGACTCCCGCCCACTTGGTGATGTGCTCTGTACCTTTTATTTGTATCCTTGGGGTCGCAGGTTGCTCCAGCAGGGTTGATGTGCGTTCCTCGACCTTGTCTCTTGGCTTAGCTCCAAACCGTTGGCTTTCTCACTAAATTTCTGTCCTTTAACTCTCCTTCTGGATGGGAGCGTCTGCAGAAAGGTGGCTACAGACCGCCATCTTGGCTCCTCCCCCTAGACTATTTCTTTACAATGGATGCTGTGAGTGGAATTCCTGGGGTGAGGGTGGTGCTTTCCAGCAGCTCCCCCCCTCCACAGCCTCTGAGCAAGCCCTGGCACCTCTCTGCTTCCTGCTCCCTGGACAATAGCAGCATTGGGTATCAGAGTTACAAATTGCTCTTGCAAATGTGATATGTAAAACATAGTATCATCTTATTTTAAGTATTTCACTAATTAGAACATTTCCCAAATGTTTATTACTATTCTTTGTTTACGCTTCTGCTAATTCTCAGCTGCTGTCCTTTTCCACCTTGAAAAAATTGAGTTCTGAGGTTTTTTTCTGATTCATTGATGCGATATATGAAGGCTGTCACCTATATGTTTATTCTTTATCTTTAATTCTGAACTCTCTTCTTCTGAGAACTCTGGCATCCAAGTTCTAGATGATAATGACCTCCAGTCTTGGCTGTCGTTAGAGCAATGCCACCTCTGCCACGAGCAGCCACACCCTTGTCTTCTCCCTCTCCTAGGCTCCTGTGTGGCTATGAGGGAGGGAATTAGGTGCCATTCATTTCCACGGGAGCCTGACCTTCTAAATGCCAGCTGAGGGACTGACAGAAGAAAACCCAGTTTAGAAGCAAAAAGAGCAGAGCCTCCTCGATGCCACACAGGTGCTGCACTGACCCCAGCGTCCCCTGGGCATTAGGGCAGAGCTGTGCTGCTGCTGCCTTAGCTGGAGCCCAGCTTCAATTTACTTCCAGCTGCACTGCTTAAGGAAATAATAATTTTTGAGAAGAAACAAAAGGTCTTGGATATGACAACACAGAAACCCAGTTTAAAGTTTGTCCTCCAGCTCAAACCGTGGGTTGTTTCCTATACTGTTTGATAGAGTTCCAGAAGAACACAGAGTGTTTGCCTGGGCGGTTTGCAACACCTTCCATTTGGAAACATGAATGGGAACAGGCTGGTCCAGGCCACAGATATCTGCCTGCCTCTTCCTCCTTTCTGTCCTGGCCCTGCACCCCTTTCCTCTGTGGTCTCTACCATGTCCTCTGTCTTAGAAGTTGACAGCCATCCCCTGCTTTGGGAGGGACACTTAATTCCTGATGCAGGATTCTGGTCCCAAGTCACACACTCAGGAGTAGCCTCATTTGAGTGCATTTAAATGAGAACAGCTGTTTCAGACTTTGGCTCCTGGACCTGCTGCACTTAGGGTCCTCCAAGGCCAGGGTCACTTGCTATCTTCCTGTGGTTACTCTCCCACTGCATCCACATGGAGCACCTGGAATTCTCCTACAATTCAGTGGTTCTCAACCTTCCTAATGCTGCGACCCTTTAATATAATTCCTCATGTTGTAGTGACCCCCAACCATAAAATTATTTTCGTTGCTACTTCATAACTGTAATTTTGCTTCTGTTAGGAATCATAATGTAAATATCTGATATACAGGATGTATTTTCATTGTTACAAAGGGATCTGACCCACAGGTTGAGAATCGCTGTCCTACATGCTGGTGGAAGGGCACATGTGAGATCCTGGGGCTGTGCTCAGCCCTGCTCTTTGTCAGGGAGCTCTGGGGCTCAAGTCACCTTCTCGCTGTCACCCCCAACACATACTCATGGAGCGCTACAGGAAGCATGGGGAGGACTGCAGTCACGGAGTGTGTGTGTGAAAGACAGAGCCCATCTTAGTCTTTGGGGGCTGCTATAACTAAATAGCACAGAGCTGGTGGCTTACACAGCAGCCGCTGACTTCTCCCCATCTGCAGGCTGTGCTACGAGGGCAGGGTGGCAGCGAGGTGGGCTCGGGAGTTGTGGCTCTTCCTTGTGGCACATGGCCATCCCCTGTCTGACCTCACGTGGTGGTGGGCATAGGAAGCATGCTCTCATGTCCCATCTCGAGGGCTTCACTCTGATGACCTGCCAAAGGCCCCACTTTCAAATACCACACATTGGGGGTTAGGATTTCAATCTAGGAATTTGGGGGGACACACACAAGCAGTCTGTGCCATGGCCACAGTTGAAATGCACCCCCCAGAGCAGAGCAGTGTCCACGCTTCAGGTGGCAGGGCTCGTTCCCCTTATCCGGCCCTGGCCACGTCTAGAGTAGCCAGCAGGCAATGAGTCTCAGTACTCACTGTTGGGGTCATCTGCCTGCTTTTACTCAGGCTGCTTTTTTATACCAGGCTTTTCATTGCGATTTGTGATTTGAATTAGTGGTGCACATTCTTGTTCAAGTGATTGGTTTTTGAAGGGAGGGAGAAATCCAATTTTGCCATGAATGGTGTTAGTTGGAACATCAGCCTCTGGGATGGTTTTGGAAATCTTTTGAACTTGGCACCTTTCCCACGAACTACATCTCACATGGGTCTAAGAAACAGTCGGAGAGGTTTAGAGACTGTGGTGGAAAGCGCTCCTGTGAGTGCAGCCTCGTGGCTCCCGCCCTGCGTTTCTCTGAGCACCTGCTCTGCGGGGCTCGAGAACGGGGACCCCGGTGCTTGTTGTGTGCTGTGCAGAGCTGTTAAGAGGCCGATGAGCCATGTGCGAGTGCTGTGTAAGTGACAAGCACAGCTTCTGTGAGCCGGGGGGGTCCTTGCACTCATGCTACGGTGCTGGTCCGCTCCCTTTTCTGGTATCTGCTTTCAGGGGCTGCCTCAGGAAGAGCCTGAAGTCCGCACCTGATGGCCAGCGCACAACTTTCTCATCTCTGGGAGAGCCGGCTCTGCGTCCTGCGTTGCTGGGCCGTCGTGATGCCTGTGCTCATCTCTTGGCTCCTCCTCACAGCTGGGGAGATAACTCAGGGAAGAAACGAATTCTGCCCCAGCCTGTCGGGGTTAAGGAGAGAGCAGCCAGGCAGCTCCCAGCCGCCAGGGACTTGACTACTGGGGACGTAGTGTGGAAGTTGTTTTTGGCTGGATGGAATAAAGAAGTAAGGAAGGTTTGGGGGAGTATGTGTGTGTGTGTCTGTGTGGTGTGTTGTAGGTGTGTGTACATAGTGAGATGTGTGTGGTGTGTCTTGTGTGATATGAATGTGCGTATGGTGCGATATGTGTGGTGTGTCTTGTGTGTATGATGTGATGTGGGGTTCATGTATGTGGCGTGTTGTGTGTGTGGGGGGTGACGTGTGCATGTGGTGTGATGTGTGTGTTGTGTGTTCTGTGGTGTGTGTATGGTGTGATGTGCATTTTGTGTGTACATGTGTGTAATGAGTGATGTGTGTGTGATGTGTTTGGTGTTAGTGGTGGAAATTGTCCTGTTTATTGGGTGCAGAGACCTCAGGCTAGGTACCTGTATCCCACTGTTAGGAGCATCCCTGTCAATGCCAGGCGCCTGTCACCCCAGGCCTGCTGCCGTGGCCCAGTGCAATGCTTCTGCGGTTTAGTTTCCTACTAAGTACAGTTCAGTGGTAGGTGTCCTATAAGCATGAGGGGGCACGGAGAGAGGTGGCCCAGGTCTCCAGGGGCATCAGGAAGGCTCTGCAGAAGGGGCTGCCAGACTCAGAGAGGAGCAGGGCTGGCAGCTGGGAGGTGGTGGAGGGCATGTGACATTGCAGACTTGGTGGCTGAGCAAGCCTACATGTGAGTGGACAGGCAGGTAATGGCGGGTGCACAGGAGGGGCAAGAGCTGTCTGAAAAACACGCTGCAGCCCTGGGAGGCCTGGGAGCTCTCTGGACATGACACAAAGCTGCAGAGGAGTGTGTTGGGACAGTCAGGGGCCAGTGAAGAATGGATTGGTGTGTGGGTGCAGTGAGGAGTTACTGCAGAGGCAGCTCTGGGTTCCAGGGACAGAGGGAAGGTACAGCACTGGGGAAGGGGTTAGCAGCCCCGAGCCGACGTGATTTAGTGTGTGTGGGATGGGCCAGCTACGGGGACAGGGTCTCGGCTGACTCGGAGGTTAAGCAAATGTTATAACCCAGCTCAGAATGGTGTATTATCAAAACACACTTAAATTACTTCATTGCTTTACTATTTAATTTATATTTGTTTAAGCCATGTTCTGAATCTCCTCCTTCACTGGTAAGCTTCTAGCAGACAGAAACCATTTGTTCAGTTCATTTTCTGTAGTAGGGAACAGAGGTTCTGTGTCAGGCCTCAACCTGATTTTTATCCTGACTTAGGTACTCGTTTGAGTACATGCAACATGTTGGTTTCTGAAATGTTTGGGAAAATACTGTGGTTGGTTGGGTAATTTTCTGTGGCCGAAAAGATCTTCTCTTAGGCCCTGCCTAGGTTACTATTTTATGAAAATGCATGAGTATCTTCTATGCAGCTTTTAATTTTTAATCAAAATACTTTGTTTTTTATTTTGTTATTTAAAATACAAAATGCAATTAGATCCTTTTGGAGCCCAATTGCTTGCCAAATGTAACTCATTTTCAAACTGAAATGGCCTTGGAGCTGGACTACCACAAACAGTATTTGGAACCACTAAGCTATATTTATTTTTAGCTTTTAAAATAGCCAAATAGTTTGCCCTCAATTTTCAGAGAAAAAAATTTCCTTCTGGGCTGAAGCCTTGGGTACTGAGTATCTTTATGTTTGACTATTCCCATCTGAACTCCAAATAGTGGAAAACAAAGGTTTCTAGTGATTCACTCTTAATAACAGTTTGGGTAATGTCAGTGCTTATTAAATACCAGTTTCTTAAATTATAGTGAAGGATGTAGTTACAGGCTGAGTTGGCTTAGTCAGGCACATGAGACCAGAAAACTTTACCGCACTGTGAGCAATTAGGTGGGGGCAGGGCTGCATGTCCTCAGGTTGGAGCCTGAAATGGACTTTCAGATGCAGGATTCAGTGCCTTTGGGTTGACCTTGGAGGGGGGAGCTTGAGACAAACAAATGATCAATTTGAGTTCATATTGGTTGAGCGTAGAAAAAGGGGTGCATGTCTCCAGCACTAGACACTTTATCCCCTTCAGTCTGACTTTCACTGGCAGGTAAGGCCACTCTCCATGTTGGCACTTGGGTCCTCACAGGCTGAAGGGTGAGTCACCTGTCCCAGTGTTGCATTGGTCATCAGCATTGGACTTAAATGAGGTCCTTCCAATGAGATGGTTCGTACCCTTGCACTCTTCCTGTCTGTATTAAGAGGTATTAAATAGTTTGATACATTTATCCAAGTTTTACTATTTTTTTTAAGAGACAGAGTCTCACTCTATCACTCTTGGTAGAGTACCATAGTGTCACAGCTCACAGCAACCTCCAAATCCTTAGGTGATTCTCTTGCCTCAGCCTCCTGAGCAGCTGGGACTACAGGTGCCCGCCACAATGCCTGGCTATTTTGTTGTTGCAGTTTGGCCAGGGCTGGGTTTGAACCCGCCACACTGGGTATATGGGGCTGGCGCCCTACCCACTGAGCCACAGGTGTTTTACTATGTTTTGAATGTATGTGGATTTAATTCCAGTCGGCTGTAGAATTAGCAAAGTTGGGGTATGTGTGTGTTTACACAACTCAGCACTCTGGTTTTGTTTTAGCTGGGTGGAAACTGACATTGACCTTCACCCGATGGGTCCCTGTGCATTTATCCAATTTTAGGTTCACGTTCTGTCAGGTCAGAGGCTAGGTCTCCCTGGTTTCTCTCAGGGTGTCTGGCACAGTTTGTATCGCCCTTGGACTATCTGGATTCCCTAATACTTAAAGCAGATCACAGGGATAGATTCTTGGGGTGGCATTTCTTTCAATCCATACCAGAAAATCTCCAGAGCAAAGCTGTGATCAAACTGAAGAGTAAAGAGCCACATTTTGATTTAGTTGGGTGATGGTGGAGTCTGTGATTGTGAATGGGCCAGAGGACCTGGTGCTGTGTTTGTGAGGACTTAGCCAGGGATGCTGTCTTCCTTTCCTTCTTCTTACTCTGGGAACTATTTTTTCCCTGTGAAATCTATAGTCTCATTCATGTCCATGAGAGTTCCAGGGAGAGGCCATCATACCACATTCAGGTAGAGGAGATTGTGGGTTTCAGCATCAGACACTCCTGGATTTGAATTTTAAAACTCTGTGACTTCTTAGCTGTGGGAGTTGGGACAGGTTACTCTGGGCCTTAGTGTTTGCATCTGTGAAAGTTAACGATAAAAATGACTGTCTCATAGGATGGCTGGGAGTGTAAAACGTCTATAAGACAGTGGCCAGCGTATATAATATAGGATTATAAATTCTTTAGTTGAAACATGCTTGTCGTATTTGATGTCCTTCAGGCCAGGCTAGTGTATTTATTTCTCAAAGGCATGCATGGAGAGGATGAGGAGGCTAGTTCTTCAGCTTGTCAGCGCTTCTGCACCATCTGGCACATTGGCCTTGTCTGGAATTTGGGTGATGTGTGAGGTTAAGGCAGTGTCCTGACACTCCCCTAGAGGGCAGCTCTGTGCTTTCGTAATCAGGACACCAGGTTTAGGGGCCAAGCTTGTGGCATCTCTTCAGAATTTGAGAGGTTCTCTCCAAAGGCAGAAGAATTGGGACACTGGGCAGCCACAAGGGTTTTCGTGGCCATGCCCTGCTATGGGAGGGCGACCTCTGAGGTTCAACAGTGAGTGACAGAGTGGTGTGCACCTCCTGGGGTGGGCATGTGAAAGCTGGGAGTCAGGGGTGGGGTGCAGGAGAAAACTCAGCGTTTGCAAGAGGCTAAGTAAGCCCCTGCTAACTGTCCGTGGTCTGGTGTGACCACAGAGGCCACCACCGCCCCCTGCTGGATAGCATAGGACTCTGTGCTGGGGCTGTAGCTCTCCGGTGTGAATGCTATGATCCTTTGGTGCTGCTGGACCCTGGGCCAGCACACATCTGTTTCCTCCCCACAAACAGTGATAAACCACTGCTAAGAAAGTATTTCCGGGTGTTATTACCCTTGCCTCTACCGCAGAGATCACATGGCCTGCCCAAGTTCATACAGCAGCGGGCCGGTGAAGCCCGGCTCCAGGTTTACCTTGTCCTAGGCCCTGCTCTGACCCACACTGCCAGGTAGCCAGTAGAAGACATTCAGAGGGAAGAGCTGAACAGTCTGGCTGGTAGAAAACACCTTGTCTTATGTGTGAGTCCTGGATTTAGAGCTTTCCAGTTGTAGTGTTTTTAGAGGGTTTCTGGGAGGAGGGTTGTCTTCATATTTAAATTGTATAAATGGGCATTGTACATTTGTTACATATACAATTCTGGTTCTCCTTTTCTTCCTTTTTCTCTACTGTTGAAAATAAAATTTTAAAATATTTGAAGATAAGGATTTCCTTCTCCCACAGCGGTTCTCATCTGTGGGTTGCGACCCCTTTTTAACAATGAAAATACAACACGGCATTAGGGAAGTTGAGAACCACTGTTAGCAGATTCCACTGAGTCCCGTACTACAGGTGAAGAAGGGAACCTAATTTTTAGTCAAATGTGTGTGTATGATTTAATGTTTGAGTTGTCAGTATATTTCTTTGATGGGTCATGTTTATGGAGGTTGTTAATAAAATGTGTAAATATTTGTCATGTAATAAAGCCAAACCCAAATGCATAAAATTAAAGTGTTGTAATATAGCGGAAGTCTGGGGGCAGATAAATAGTCAAAAAGAAAGAAAATAGCTAAGAGATCAGAATTACAAAACAAAAGGAGGGTCATCTTTTGAAATAGTGTGGGAGAGGCTATTTTAAAGCTACACTGTGGTTCCTTGGGGTCCCATGCCAAGCCTTTGTGCCTCTCAGCACCCTGTATTCAGCACAAAGTCTAGTATCCTTGCAATGCACAGCTCTGTGTAAAAGCACATATGTGCAATTTTCTCCAACATTTTTTCTGCCTACAATCTCATCCTTCTCTAGAATTTCCACAGGCATATCTACACCCTTCTCCTCAGATCCCTGATAACTGATTGTGTATGTTCCAAAGTATTTTGGGGCTATTAGTCTTGCCATTCACCTTCTACACAAAATTTTTCTTGTCACCACAAGAGACTGGCTTCTGTGAATCTCTCATTTAAAAGCAAAAAATGCACCGGAAGAAGAAAAACTCAGGTAATAGGCAGAGCAGAGGGCCATTTTCCACTTCACAGTTCAAAATTTGTGACATCAACAGTGTTGCAAATGAAGCCTTTGGCAGTCTCTGAAACCTGAAGGAAGGGAATATTATTATGTTAAAATTCTGCTTAGAACCCTTCAAAGCCTGAAAACCAGGTCACATTTCTGAGACTACTGTGCCCTTCCAGGCCCCAGCAGGCCTCCACAGTGGGCCTCGCCTGCCTGGGGGGAGCCCGGAGCTGGTCCAGCCGGACGCAGCCGCTTTCTGCTTAGTGCGGTTCTCACTGGGGAGACTCCACATGGATCCCAGGTACTGGAGCCCCTGGCCCGCTCTCCAGGTGCCCGCGGAACACTGCTAGTTGAACTCTTTCCTCTGCCTGGACGTGAACTTGTGCAGTCTTACATCGTCCTCCTGCTAAGCTCAGGGCTGGAGGGTGTGCCGGTGTCTTCATGGCAGTGCTGACCCTGGGTTGTCCGGGCTGGCCAGGGTTCAGGCTGGCTGTCAGCCTCGGCCTAGGGGCTGACCTACAGGAGGCCCAGCGAACGAGCACCGGGCTCCCAGGGAGCGCCAGGCGTCCTCTGATTGACACTCTGCGCTACGCCGCAACCACACGCCCAGCACTGCCTCGCGCTTCGCTGCACTATGCGGGCTGTGAACTGCTTGGCACCCAGTATTTATGTCTTGGACATTGAAAAATATTTATGTTTTCCAGGAAGGCTGTAACATCTCTTATTTTGATTAAATAAGTATATTAATTTTTGTCTTTTACGCCTCAGGCTCGATTTTGGTTTTTGCTGGGCTATGTGATAAGTAGACACATTTTTAGAGAAGAGAATATTTCAGTTAAATGCACAATTAATACTAGGAATTAAAAGTTGTGGGGAGGGAGGCACCTGTGGCTCAAAGGAGTAAGGTGCCGGCCCCATATGCCAGAGGTGGGTGGTTCAAACCCACCCAGCCCCGGCCAAAACAATACACACACATACACACACACACACACAAAACTGTGGGGGGGAAAAGTTAATAAAACAGTTAATGCATTTGCAAATTGCTTTTGGAGACCTTTTTAGCCTGCACTTACTTTGTTTACCCTGGATTTGCTTACAAGGCAGGAAAACAACCCACTGCAAAGATGGTAAGGACAAGGTAAACCATTTTTTAAAAATTGGGTTTGAAAAATATCTTTTCATTAAAAGAAGTTTTAATGCCTAAGAGTTTGTGTTTTACTTTTTTTTTTTTTTTTATGAGACAGAGTTTCACTATGTCACCCTTGGTAGAGTGCTGTCTCATCACAGCTCACAGCAACCTGAAACGCTTGGGCTTTAGCGATTCTCTTGCCTCAGGCTCCCAAATAACTGGGACTATAAGTGCCCACCACAACCACCATCTATATTTTTGTTGTTGCTGCTGCAGTTGTCATTGTTGTTTAGTAGGCTCTGGCTGGGTTTGAACCCACCTGCCTTGGTGTATATGGCTGGCACCCTAACCGCTGAGCTACAGGCGCTGAGCCTGTGTTTTACTTTGATCTCAAAAACTATTAACATTTTATTAAAAATAGAAAGTGGTTGTTACAGTGCATGTTCATAATGAAGGATTCAGAGGCTACCAAGGAGCAGAGAATTAACCAGGTCAAACCAAAAAAGCAGTCACATGGCTCTGCTTCTCGAGGTCCAGGAAATTTGAGAGAACCACTTTCCATTTTGTGGTCTTTCAACTTAACCTTAAATTACAACTCATGAGAACAAGGAAGCTAAAGCAGGGGAGGGCAAGGAGGAGGAGGGGGAATTAAAAAGAGCCACTATCATATTCTTGTGATTTATAGCATCAAAAACCATTTTATTAATAGTCTGGAATACCAAGATAGAATCTGAAAAATTGTTCTTCAATAAATCTCAAATGTTAAATATTACTTTATACAATCATGGCATGCCACTTTCCTGGCACTGCTATAATGAATTACCACAGATGGAGTGGTTTAAAACAACACAACTTTATTAACTTGCTTTTCTGTATATGAGATGTCCAACATGGGCCTCACTTGCTGAAACCAGGACATGGCGGAACTGTGTTCCTTCCTTCAGGCTCTGGGGAAAGCCCTTGTCTTGTCCAGCTTCAAGAGGCTGTCTGTTGTCGTGGGTTCACGGCTCCTTCATCTGCCATCTGAGCCTGACCACAGGCCCCTCACGTGATGTCACTCTCACTCAGGCGCTTCTGCTTCCCTTTCCTACTCAAACACCTGTGAGCAGGTTGGGACCACTCACGTAATTCAGGATAATCTCCCTGTCTTCAGGCCAGCTGACTAGCACCCTTAAATCCATCTGCCACCTTTCTTCCCCACTGCACGTGACAGAACTTACAGATTCTGTGAATTAGGGGGTTGGACATATTTGAAGGCCATTATTCTGCCTACCCACATGATATGTTCCCACATGATATGTTCAGGCTTTCAATATGGTCTGTAATTAAGAATAGAAAGGCAAAACATAAGGAAAAACTTTTACCCTAAAACTTTTATGTATTTCCTTCTTCTTCAAAGTTTTAGATGACATATATGTTTATGATGTTTTTGATAGAAATAGGTTATTTCAGAGGTTTCTTACTTCTGAACCAGAATAGCCAATCTATTCTGGCAGGTTTACAGAGCAAGACAAACACTTTTCTGTCTTCCCTTTTGATTAGAAAGAGAGTTAGACATAGTTGCCAAGGTAGGAGAGAAACACGAGCCTGAAGCTTCGGGAGAAGCTCCTGGAATGAGCTGTGGTGCCTAGGCTTGTTTCTCTCCTAGATCTTAGGTTGAATATTGGCTGTTAAAACTAGTAGAGGCCAGGTTGATGGCTCACACCTATAATCCCACCACTTTTTGGAGGCCAAGGCGGGTGGATTGCCTGAGCTCACACGTTCAAGAACAGCCAGAGCCAGAGCAAGACCTCGTCTCTAAAAATACCCAGGCAGAGGGAGGAGCCAGGATGGCGATCTGTAGCCAGCTTTCAGCAGAGGTTCCCGTCCAGAAGGAGAGTTAAAAATACCCAGGCATTGTGGTGGGAACCTGTAGTCTCAGCTACTTGGGAGGCTGAGGCAAGAGAATCACTTGAGTCCAAGACGTTGAAGTTGCTGTGAACTCTGATGCGATGGTGCTCTATTGAGGGTGACAAAGTGAGACTCTGTCTCTAAAATAAATAAATAAGTAAATAAATCTAGTAGAGAAATGTCTTTATTGTAAAATCACAGAAGGATGTTGACTGAATAAAAGAGAATTCTATGTTCAAAGTCTACCTGGGAAACCTCTATCTATTGTTTGGCTTCATTAAGATCACTGAGTTCCCAGACAAAAAACTTATGTTCTGCTATAAAAGCTATTTGGATTAGGATGGAATTAGGGGTGCAGTTTATTATGCTATTATTTTAATTTTATTTATTTAAAAAATTAACATTCTACTTATTTTCAAACATGATTGAAGATACATAAGTTACAAAATGCTGGGGTCCTGCCCCAGGGGCAGGGTCTTTTCAGACTTGTGGAACTGGCTTCGATCTTCTGTGGAAAATGAAAATAAAAGCGATGAGAGATAAAGAGAACACACAGTAGGGACACAGTGGGCCACCACTAGCTTGTGGGGCTTCAGTGAGTGGCCCTATTTTCTCATTTAGCTGAGAGGGTAAGCAGAGGAAGGTAATAAAAAAGTCGGCAGTTTCTCTGAGTAAGCCTGTTAGTTGTTATTCTGTCTATAATCATTAACTTTAAGGATTTGGGCAGCCTTGAGAAGTCCGTAACCTGAGCCTTGTGTGCCGACAGCCTCCTGTCTGTGGTCACACACTTGTATTCCTCGGGGGAGGTTAGACTCCTCTAGCTTCTCTGTGGAGTGGATGCAATGGCATCAGTTCTCCTCTGAAGAATTGGTGGAAAAGAGGAATTTTCCCTTTATCTCCACCCAGAGGTATTTCCCTCCATGGTTAGGGTACAAGCCCTCCTGCCCTGGATCAACTGGAGCTGTTCCCTTGATCATTTCCCTGGCCATCACACAAACCCCCTCAATGGATATTTGCTTCTGGAAGGTTGTTGACTGTTGACTGGGCTGGGATGGGGTGGGCCTGGTTAATGTTCCTTTCCAGGCCTTGCACACAGCTTCTGTTATGGCCCTTGTTCTTCAGAGTGCTTACAGACCCAGCAGGGGTGTTTGCAAGCTGTATCCCTTACAGGCCAGGCTTCCAGTAAAAGCAGGAACTTCCCAGACAAGTTATTAAATTGTTACTTTAAAAGTGAGCTAGCTAAATTGTTTTTATTCCACCTTGCTCAGCTTATTTCTCTGTTTTCCCCCTTTGCTGGGGGTGTTTTCCCTTGCCAAGAATGGGGTCTTCAGTCTCCATTCTGCCTGCACAAAAGGCACACAGGGAAGGCGCTGAATCCTGGCCCAGCCTTCCCAACACCCAGTTTCCCTTCTTGGACACAGCAGTGTTGTCTGTTTCTTGTTTATCTTTCTAGAAAGTATTTTGTGTACTTCCAAGTGAGTATGTACAAACAATCCACCCCACCATTTTGTATATCAATGGTAGCATACATTATATGGCATTCTACATCTTTGTTCACTTAGGAGTTTATCTTTGTGATTGTTACGTAGCAGTAGATAAAGTGCTTCTCTGCTCTTTGTACTTAAAAAAATTGAGATAATTTTAGATTTGCAGTTGCAGAAAAGGATAAAGTTCACACGTACCTTTCACCCAACTTTGCTTATGTCTTTTATTGCTGTAGAACAATGAAGAAGTTGTCCTTGACTGCAGTACGATACTATTAAGTAAAGAATATGTTCTGTTCCCTCACTTTTTCACAATGACCTTTTTCTTTGCTTCAGAATCCAGTTCAGAACCGTATATTGTATTTAGCCCAATATCTCCATCTTCCCTTGTTTCTCGTACTCTGGTCGATCATTTCTCAGTCTGCCTTGGTCTGATGCTTCCTCTTGGTTAGTTTGAGGTTGTGCATTATTGGGCAGCCTGCCACAGGGCCATGTGTCCTTGACAGCACATGTATCTGAAGGGACGGGATGTCGACAAGGGTCAATGGCAATGTTAACTTTCATTACTTGGCTGAGGACAGTTCTACTAGAAATCTTCATCATAAAGTCATTATTTTCCCCCTTCTAATTACCAATACTTTGAGACTATGCAAATATCACTTTTCTCTTTAAATTTTTGCTTGTTAATTTAGCACCCACAAGTGGGTTTTGCCCATGTAGTTATTACTACTGTGGTGTTCTGATGGTGATTTTCTATTTTCCTCACTTTTATGTTTATTCATTGGAATTTTTTATTTTATAAAGAAGAGTTGTCCCTTTTCCTCTCTTTGTTTATTCATTTAGTTATTGGTTTATATTTGTATAGATCCATAGATATTTGTTTAATTATTTGGAATACTTAATTCAAGAGTATTGTTATTTATTTTGTTGCATTAAGTTCTAACTTTTATCATTGGAGCCTTTTCAGGTTTGCCCCCATGTGACTTTTTGCCTTTATTTCATACTCTTTCACTCTTTCTTTCTTTCTTTTTTTTTTTTTTGTAGAGACAAAGTCTCACTTTATCACCCTCAGTAGAGTGCTGTGGCGTCACACAGCTCACAGCAACTTCCAGCTCCTGGGCTTAGGCTATTCTCTTGCCTCAGCCTCCCAAGTAGCTGGGACTACAGGCACCCGCTGCAATGCCCAGCTATTTTTCTGTTTTGCAGGTTGGCCAAGGCCAGGTTTGAACCTGCCACCTTCAGTTATGGGGCCGGCACCCTATTCGCTGAGCTGCAGGTGCCACCCTCTTTCACTCTTTCGTAAGAGATGGGGTCTTGTTACATGCCAGAGGGACTCCCAACTCCTGGACTCAAGCAATCCTCCTGCCTCAGCTTCCCCAGCAGCTGGAATTACAGGTCCATGCCACCATGCCCAGCTCTTTCTGTTGCCTTCCTTCCCTCCCTTTCTTCCTGCTTTCCTGTCTTCTTTCCTCCCCCTCCTCTTTTTGTCATTGTTTTGCACACCTTTACTTGCTCTCACTACAAGATGATCTAGCTCAGCTGTTTTCTCTGCTCTGGCCCTGAAGTCAACCAGTTATATCTGACTCAGCTTATTTCCCTGTTTTGGTATTGGTATTTATAAATCAAAATCTGTGTGCTAGCTGTGTCCATTGTTATGGGGTATTACTGCTTCTAATCTCTCTCATTGGCAGAGCAAGAAAACACACATGCACACTTATGCACACATACACTTGTTTATTTCTATTCTTGTATATTAAAATCATACATCAGTATTGCTCCCTCTGACTGCTGTCCAGCATTACGGGGTTCATTCCAGCCTCTCCCTTTCCTTATTTGCTCACATGGAGCCTGGTCCAGGTGAAGTGGTGCCCTTGCACCTGACTCCTGTGGACTCAGAGGCTGGGAAAGGGAGATGGAGGTGGTGTAATGGTCCTGAACTTCGTCGGTCTGGAAACTTCTAGTCACAGCACATTAATTTGGCCAGAACATATTACATAGTCCCAACCAAACTTTGAGTTGGTCTGGAAAAATTAGGGATGCCCTGGGAATAAGCAGAGGAGTACCAGCTCCGTGTCTCAGTCACATCCTGCTACTCAAAAACTTGAGTTCCTGCATTTGTGTTTTATGCTCTTTCTGCTTATTTATTTCATTTGAGATGTCATGTTGGAGGAAGATTCAAATTTGGATATAGTCTGATTTATTAATTTTTTCCTTTAAGATTTCTGCTTTTTTTTTTTTTTTTTTTAAATCTCTTGCTCTGTCACCCTGGGTAGAATGTAGTAGCATCATCATAGCTCACAGCAACCTCAAACTCCTGGGCGCAAGCAATCCTCCTCCCTCAGCCTCCAAAAGTACTGGGATTACAGGTGTGAGTCATCACACCTGGCCTTGCTTTTTTAATTTCAAGGATGTGTGTGCCAAGAATTACCAATTACTGGAAGCAGAAGCCCCACAAAAGAAGCCCACTGCTGGCTGGAACCAGTGCTGGTGGGAACACTGAACTAATAGATGAATTGTTGGAGGCTCAGTGTGGACTAGTTTGCGAGTTCAAAATTCTGGGGCCCAGTCATAGGAGGATCCTATGTGTGAGTTTTACCTCTAGGAGCCGCACTAAGTCCTCAGAATAAAGACTATAGAAAATTCCATACTTCTGGGAGGGAAAGGAAACATAACCATTGTGAAACACACACACAGAATTGTGTTCTCCTTAACAAAGTTCTGCTGTCAGGGGAAATATCTACCAGAGCCTACCTGATCTGAAGGTTCAGATCTAGCCCCTCTAGCCTTCCTGTGGTTAGAAGGGGAGGAAAAAAGGGTGAAAATATTTGTGAATGGCACAGCCCAGGGATACAGGCTTCCTCAAAGACTGAGACCTAATTACAGGATTACAGAATGATTACTTCTCATCCCAAGGGATTTCAGCTGGAAAAAAATGCAAGCCTTGGACTCTGTTTAAGGAGGAATCTCTAGAGAAACATAAAGACAACAAGGAAGATAGCAGCAAGCACACTAGAAAAAATTCTGTTCTCCTAACACTGAATAGTCACAGTGAACTGCAAGCACAGCTTAACTGCAGTCAGGTGTTCATGAAGCCTCATACTAAAGGCTATTTACCTCAGTTCTTTCAAATGATAATTCCTGTCTAGTTTTCAATAAAGCATTATAAATCTTTGGTTTGGCATGTGTAGCACAGTGGTTATAATGCCAGCCACGTGCACGGAGGCTGGCAGATTCAAACTGGCCCTGGGCCTGCTAAACAACAATGACAACTGCAACAAAAAAATAGCCAGGCATTGTGATGGGCACCTGTAGTCCCGGCTACTCAGGAGGCTGAGGCAAGAGAATTGCTTAAGCCCAAGAGTTTGAGGTTGCTGTGAGCTGTGATGCAACAGCACTCTACTGAGGGCAACATAGTGAGACTCTGTCTCAAAAAAAAAAAATTATAAATCTTCTTTAAAACAACAACAACAACAATAGCAACAGGGTGTAATCAGATAAAACAAACTTCAGGACCTGCCTCAGATACAGCAGAGATTTTGTAGTTATCAGAGTGAGATTTAAAATAACTATTGATTACAGCTAAGTGCCCAAATGGAAAAAGTGGGCAATGTGCAAGAAAAATAAATAATGTAAGAGGAGAAAGGAAAGGTGGAAACTCTAAGAAAGAATCAAAAGAACCTGTTAGAAATCAAAACACTGTAACTGACAGATGAAGAATGCCTTTCATGGGCTCATCAGTAGAATAGACAGGTTAAGGAAAGAATCAGTCAGCTTGAATATACTGTGCACCAATGGGAACTTTCTGAACTGAAAAGCAAGGAGAAAAAATAATGAAAAAATGTAACAATCTAAGAAACTGCAGGACAATTACAAAAGTTGTAACATATGCATAATAGAATACTCTGAAATACCAGAAGGAGAATAAAGAGAGAAAGGAACAGAAGATTATTTGCAGTAAGAATGGCTGAGAATCCCACAGTACAAATTCAAGAATCTTAAATAATGCAAATTTATACCTGAGCACATTTTATTAAAATTGCAAAAAATCAAAGACAAAGAGAAAATTTTGGAAAGAAACCAGAGGTGGGAAAAGACCTCACTCTTAGAAAAACAAAGAAAGGATTATATCAAAGAAAGAATTACATCAGATTTTTCTCCAGAAGTTATGCAAACAAGAATAAAAAGGAATGAAATACTTAGAGTCTTGAAAGGAAAAAATAAAACCCTAAAACACCAACTTATATTCTGTATTTAATGAAATGATCTTTGAGAAGTAAAGGAAACTTTTTTAGATAAACCAATACTGAGGGAATTTATTGCCAGTAGATTTGCCTTGCAAGAAATGTTAACAAAAGTTCTTCATAGACAAGGAAATAAACATAAATTAACGTAATAATAACAAGAATATATAAAATGATTATAGATTATGGAAAAGAAAATGAATAGCAAATATAATAAGGGACATGAGAAAGGAATTGGGAATACTTTGTTATGAGATACTTGAGCTAATTCATGAAGTGGTGTAATGTTACTTGAAAGTGAACATGGATTAGCTGTAAATGTATATTGCAAACTCTGGGGAAACCACTAAAAAAGTTAAAAAAGAAGTGTATTTGATATGCTAAGACATTACAAAAGCTGAATCACATAAAATACTGAATTAAAACCAGAGAATTCAGGAAATTGGGTGGAAGACCAACAAGGGGGAAAAGAAAAAAAAAGAACAAGGGCAACAAATACAAAATAGTTACACCCATGGTAGATATTGAGTCAAGTATCAAACATATCAATAGTGTTCTTAAATGTGAATGGTCTAAATACACCAATTAAAAGACAGACTGTCAGAATGGATAAAAAAATCAAGGCGTGACGGAGGAGCCAAGATGGCGATCTGTAGCCAGCTTTCAGCAGAGGTTCCCATCCAGAAGGAGAGTTAAAGGACAGAAGCTCAGCAAGAAAGCTGATGGTTTGGACCTGAGCCAAAAGAAAAGGTTGAAGAGTGCACTTCAACCCTGCTGGGGCGACCTGAGACCCCGAGGACACAACAAAAAGGTACAGAGCACATCAGCAAGCAGACGGGACTCCTCTCCCCCATGACAGAGGTTCGCAGTATACTCCATACCTCCATACAAACAAGTGAGCAGAGT
>CAUYON010174549.1:0-32577 GCA_963573935.1 Arctocebus calabarensis | reverse complement strand
TTTATATAGTGATCAAGAAAATGCCATGAAGGCTATCTGTAACAGTACGATCAAAACATTTCTGAATGTATATGAATCGTGCCCTATGATTGCACCAATGTACAGAATTATGATTCAATAAAATTATAAAAAAAAAAAGTTTTGTCTATTCTTGATCATTCTTAACGGTGTATAAATGTTATAATATTTATTATCAACGAAATTTTAAAAAATATTTCTGTCTTGATCCCATATCCCTCTCCAATTACTACTCCATTTATTTGCTATTTTTTAAAGAGCAATATCCTTCTAAAGAGACTTATATTCTTACTATCTCCAGTTCTTCTTTTATACTCTTGCTTGAATACACACCAATCAGTCTTTTAACTTCAGGACTTCCCTGAAATAGTGCCTGACAAAGTCATCAATACTTTGGCAAAACCAATATGCATTTCTGAGTTCTCCTCTTACTCATCCCATCAGTAGCACTTCACACAACTGATCATTTCTTCCCAGTTCAGACACTTCACACTCTTTTTGGTCCTTTCTTCTCTGCCTGGCTCACCTTCTCTGTCTTCTTTGATGTTTTCTCCTCACTCTCC
This sequence comes from Arctocebus calabarensis, assembly GCA_963573935.1. Taxonomy (NCBI): domain Eukaryota; kingdom Metazoa; phylum Chordata; class Mammalia; order Primates; family Lorisidae; genus Arctocebus; species Arctocebus calabarensis. The sequence goes on along the minus strand of CAUYON010174549.1, from coordinate 31,996 downwards.
AGCCCACAGATGCTGGAGCACCCCAGGGCTCAGTGCTGAGACCTTTCTTCTCTATCTACTTTCACCCTCAAGGTGATTTCATCCAGCCTCATAGCTTCCAATCCCATCCCATGTCAATGATTTCTACATTTACATCTTCATCTTGGGATTTTCTCCTGAATTCCACACTTCTATATTCAACTGCTCACACAATAGTTCCACTTAACATGTCCTCAGAGAAACTCTTGATTTCTCTTGCTAGACTTTCGTCCTCAACAAATGGCAATCTAATTGTTTAGCACCTAAAGCTTAGAGTCACCCCGTCCGTGTGCACATGCTGTTGGCTCTATCTCTGAAGCACTTCCGGGTCTGACTGCTCCTCATCCCCTGTACTGAAAGCACCTGGGTCAGACCCACCATCAGTTCTCTCCTCTAGTATCTATTACAGCTTCCTCTTGAGGCCCACTCAGTAGCAGCTGGTGTAGTGATTTCAAAACTTAATGTTATGTATAGTCTCCTATAGTCAAAACGCTCTAATGGCTTTCCATATCACTCACAGTTAAAGCTCAAGTATTTAAATTTCCAATAAGCCCTGTTTAACTTGACCCCCACAACCTCTCTAATTTTGTCTCCTACTTCTCTCACTCAGTTCCAGACAAACAGGCCTTCTTACTGTGCCCCACCTTACCCCTTTCACATATGTGCTTAAGTGTCACTATCAGTGACAACACTCAAAAATAGTAACATCTACCCATGGCTTTCCCTTTCTTGCTTCTCTGCTCCATTTTCTCCTATTGAACCTGTCACCATCTGCCATGCTGTTGTTTTTGTATTTATTTTCTGTTTCTTCAACTAGAATGTAAACTTCATGAATATAGAGAATTCACCTGTTTTATTTACTGTTCTATCCTCAATGTGTAGAATACTGCTTAGCATATAGTAGTACATACATTTATTGACAGGATGGTGAGGCATGACAATAAAACCAAATATTCTAATGAAGAAGGATGTTAAACAAGGAGACCCAGAATATCACAAATTTGTGTAATCCTTGAGCTTTGAGTACACTAATTTGTACTGTGCCTGTGTTTGTTTTATTTTTTCATAGTGGAATTGTGTAAGCTGTTTTACTGACATATGGTAATGGCTTATATTTATGGGGTACAACAGGATGTTTCAACACATACATATATATGTTTTATATTGATGATCAATCAGGATATTTAGTATATCCATGACCTCATGCATTTCCTTGTGGCAAGAATATTCAAAAGCCTCTCTTCTAGCTATTTTTGTTAGATACGATGTCTCACTGCTAACCGGTATCACCCTACTGTGCAATAGAATAGCAATTTGTAATTTAAGCAGCCGTCTTGATGGAGAGCGAGAGATGTCAGGGGCAGGAGACAGAACATTGGCACTGAGCTGAAATCACTTTATTCTGACCTACCAAAAAAAAAAGAGAGTATAAGAGAGAAGGACTAAAGGCTAGACCATGGACAGTCAGAAAAAGAAGTAGCAAAATAAAGTCATTTGGATACTGGGGGATAGATAGTAAAGAGGCCTAGAGCCTAGAAATGAATTAATGGAAGAAAAGTGGAAAAGGAGGGAAGCTTGTAAGGCAGAAACTCATCTCTGATAACCTGCCTTACATTAATTTAAGATAATACTCCATTAATCTTCATAGCAGAATCTTTAATTGCAGAATCTTTCATCAGCCTTGTTATTTGCTGCACCTGTCATTGGAGACACTCAGTGGTTTTTGTTGCGTTGTTGTCATTTCTCACGCTAATTAGTGGGCTGTTTCGTTGCGTTCTCCTTCAGCGTGGTTCGGTTTTAACAGTAACGCTGCCAATTACGCTCCTGCTCCACTAGCTGATTTCACCTAGAATTTTGGGCAGATTTCAAAGAATAGATTGTTTAAAACATTAATTAAATACCCCCACAAAAGTAACAACTTTCTTAATACCCTTTAACAATCCCATAATCCATCCTGCATCTGCTGCACAGTCGTTAAACCCCAAATATGTGTTTAACATTCAATTGGGTGCTTAATGATCTTACCTTAACTGGGCCTATTAAATTTAAAGAGATGTGCATAATTGAGTTATTGCACATTAATTATAAATACCTATTGGCTATTAAACTCACATTCCAAGGGTTAACCGATCGTTAGATTTGGCTAAACCTTGCCCAATCTGTGTTCTTTTTGGCAAAAGAGACACTTAACTCTGACAAGGAAATAACGAAGCCTGCCTCTTCCTGAGTGGTCAAGTTAAACAGAAACTGCAAATCCCAATTCTAGCCAGCTAGCCTGGATACCTCTCACAGAGGTATACAAAGAAAATCAGTGTTGGTACCTTACAGTTTTATAGTACTTAGCACATTTCAAGGAACTTTCACTAAATATCATTGCTTCTAAACTTCCAGAGACCCTAGAATATATACAAAAAGTATATTATAATTCCTTTCATAACAGATGGGAACATGCTTGGCATGAAGTATTCAAGTGACTCACCTGCTCAGCTGACTTAGGCAAATGAAGACTGCTTTGGAAAGACGGTAAGTGGGGCAATAAGGACACAACAGGTGCTTTTAACCAACTTGCATTGTCTTTCCTTCTTCTGTAATTCTCTACTCTCCTCTTTGACTGCTACCCTCATAGCACTATGGTTCTCCATTCCTTTCAAGATGAAATTAACTCTTGCTTCTTTCTGTATAACTTAATGAGAAAATTAATCATCTTCTCTTCTACACTTTCCCAACTCTGATCAGTCTGACTCATTTACCAGCTTATAGGTTTGAGTAATATATATTTGATTTCTGGTTGATATAAGCATGTTTCAGGTAATACAATTTATCTGTGTACTTATTACTAAGGGCCACCCCGAGGTCTGACTCTTTTGATTTCTTTCTGACTCACTCAGTGACAGTCAATGGTGAGTGCCTAATAAGTGAATAGATGAATTATTCCCTGTGCTGACACTCTCATCTTACATTTCAGAGAGTACCCATTTAAAATATTTTGAAGTCTTCTTCTTTTGTCCTGAATCCTTAACTTACCCCTGAGGACAATGTCTGTGAGTCTGGATGCCCTGGGACCAAAATAGTGTTGTGCATCAGCCCCTCCCGCTTTTTTTTTTTTTTTGCCTGTGCCTGAGCTCTGAAGTTCCTCTGGGTGTTCCTCCTCTCAATAATAAAACATGACTGATAACAAGAAACGGCAGCCTTCCAAGTGGCTCTCTTTGTAGAAAATCCCCAAACTCATTCAATTCAAATTTAAACAGCCACATTTGAAACAAAGAGAGAGATGTAGCAAATGGCCCCCAACTTTGTTTTCTAATTGTCTCCAGAGACAGATTGTGTCTGTTCAAATCTTTTTCAGCCCAGTCACATCAATGCACTGACAGATCCTGTCCTTTTCCATCAGCCTTGGGACTTTCCTTCTTGGGCATAGTAGAAGGTTCAGCGGCATGATCTGGGAATTCAACCTTGACTTCTGTGGCTTTCACACATCAATGTGGTACCACTCTGAAACTTGGGAGATGTTTGTACATACAGCGATGACAGAGCTTAACAAAATGGGAATATTTTCATGCAGCCAGACTCTGTCAGCTCACGTCCAACAACTGTTTCTTCTTGTTATTTCTCTTCAATTAGTTTAAGAATCTTGGGTTTTTAGATTTAACTTCACCTTTCTCTCAATGTGTGATGAAGAGGAAGTCACTACATCTCTCTACATCTCATTTCCCTCAATGGCCAAATGAAGATAACAATGGCCACCCTGTCTATCTTATAGAATTCTGAGGAAATCTAGTGGAGAAAGGTACATAGGCTTTGAAAAAGGCTTTGAAAAGGACAAAGATAGAATATATGCATGTAAAAGGATTATGTTATTTGTCCCTAATAAAAAACCTAATGGGGTAGTGTATGCTCTACGCAAGCCTAAAACCATGGTAATTAAATGAGTGTCCTAGGAGAAGAATCTATAATTTGGGGAAGACACATACACTCTTGAGTGGCTTCAAGGAGATGGAAAAGGGATCAGATCCTGAATATTTTATACAGCTTTCCTTAAAAAAAAAAAAAAGAGAAAGAAAGAATGAAAGAAAAAGAAAAGATGATAGTGTGATATAGTGAAAAGAGCACTGAACTGAGATATAAGAAAAGTGAGATTTAGTCCCACTTCTGTCACTCACTAGCTGTGCAACTTCAAGCAAACTACTGAACTTCTTTGGGGTCTGGAATGAGAGGGTTGGACTTAATAGCCTCGAGGTCCCAGCTGGCTCTAACATTCTATGTGGGTCTCTCTTTCTGCTCTGTCATGCAGGACGCTGACATAGGTTAGCTGAGTGCATGGTGGAACTTAGGCTCCTTGCCAATTACAAGCTTTATTACCCAAAGTGCAGGTCAGAGACTGGCCATGATGACCTGTGTTTGGAACCCGTCACAATGTGTGGGCTTCACTGCCTTGTAAGTGAGCTCAGAGGCAGGGCCCAGAGCACTGCTCCAGGGGGAATATAGAGAGTGGCTTGAGGAGATGATTTTGAAGGACTGAAAAACAAACTCGACAGTTGCCATGTCTGTTCTGTTAAAGTGACATACCAATGGCTATGGTGGCTTCTGTATCATGAAGCTGGTGTCCTAATTGTCATCCAAATTCTCAGAAAAGGTATCAGGATTTCTGCTGGGCCATGGCTCACATTGCTCATCATACCTGGAACTGTCTCATCCTCTTTTTGATCCAGCCTCCTTTTAATTCCTACAGTCTGGGCTCTGTCCCCCCTGCTATAACTCTCCTCTGTACTCCCAGAGCACCTCCTATATACCATTTCTATTGTTCTCAGTATTTCTTCCATCCTTACCCTTTCAGTGTCTGTACTATATCTTATGGTATTTTTCTTTCTTTTCTGGGTATTTTGTGTCTTATAAATTCTGTCTTAACTGAATTGATGAATTTCAGTCACTACTTGAAATTGTCCTCAATTTGTTTGATCTAGTTTATTGCTTTTACCATTTTTCTCTAGAAAGTTCAGGTTTGACATTACATCACATGCCATGTATGCTGACTAGAGGAACAACTTACAAATTTATTATAAAAATAAAACAGGGCAGAGCGTTTCCGAACTGGAGATAAAATCGATTTGCTAAAAGGCCTTGACAAAGGTTTATAATGATAGCCTTGACCATTGGTTTCCTTTTATTTTTTATGTTAATAGACTTATTGGGTCCAAGTGCAGTTTTGTTACAAGGATAAATTGTGGAGTGGGGAAGTCTGGAGTTTTAATATGCTCACCACCTGAATAGTGTATATTGTATTCAGTAGGAAAGCTTTCTTCCCTCATCCACTTTCCACTGTCTTAAGTTTGGAGTCCCCAAGGGCTATTTTTTTACTTAGTATAACCATGCATACCCATGACTTAGCTCCTCTTATCTGTAAGAATGTGTGGCATTTGATTTTTCATTCCTCAGTTATTATACTTAGGAAAATGGCCTCCAGTACCATTCAAGTTTTTGTAAAAAACATTATTTTATTATTTCTTATGGCTAAGTAGTACTCCATGTAGTGTGTGTTTATAATGTTTTCCATAGAGCAATGTCCAGAAGAGTTTTTCCTGGGTTTTCTTCTAGAATTATTATGTTCTTAGAACTTACATTTAAGTCTTTAATTCATCTTGAGTTAATTTTTGTGTATGGCGAGAAACAGACACAAGGGGGAGGACATTTTACTAATTGTAAGCTAGAATACTATTGTAGGAGAAACCATTTAAAAGCTCAGAAGACTGAAAGTGTTCCACATAGAGAAAGATGACTTGGTAAGACTTGTCCTTTTCCCACAGATAATTGTCACACTCTAATTTCATATTGATATGTTCTGATGTTTTGAACATTAACTGAGTATTTTCCATTTTCAACCCAGGTTTCTGCAGATAGAAAGATGTCAAAGAAGAGATCAGATGACAGCTTCCAACAGAGCCTCCCTCATAAGCAAAACTTAACTAGGGGATTTTCACAGGTCCAGGATCCAGCCCTCAAGTTTCAAGTCTGAAAACTCTATTTTACCAGTCCATCCAAAGGTCATCAAGCTCTTAGACTCAATCACAGTAGGAAATCTACATTTTCCAAATCCTCACAGCAGAATATCAATTCATCTGCAGTGGGAGATATGTATGGAAATAGAATCTAAATTGCAAATTCAACTATATTACTCCCTGCTTAACATTTTCAATAGCTGCTTTCTGCCTACAGTATAAAATCCAAAGTGCTAATAAGGCAATTCCTAACATAACCTCTTTCCACCTTATTTCCTTCCACAGCTCCCTTCACAACCAATGTTATTAATGTTCCAGTTTTTCCCAAACACACCAGGCTTCCCAATGTCATTAGGCTGCCTGTGCCTTCATCTGTATTGAGTAGGCTCCCCTGCTTTTTAAAAACATAATGCCAACCCTGATTCACCACTGTAATCCTCTATTGCTACTTGTAACTTTCATATTTCAAGGACAAATTCAGATCTCATTTCCTTTACTACATAGCCTCATTGATTCCGCTCTACCACAGACTGGGTAAAGTATCTTCTCTCTGTATTTCCAATCCATACCATGCATATAACTCTATAATAGGTTTTATCTCTTTACATTAAAATTAAGTTTACTTATCTATTTGCCCAACTTCTCTGCGAGCCCCTTGAGAACATTAACCACCCATTTTATCCCTGTAACCTTAGTGCGGGAGTGCCTGAGACACTTACAGATGGGGGTACTTAAATATGTTTATTGAATCAGTCAGCAAACAAATATTCTGAGAACTGTCTCTTCTGGTGGGTGAGGCTATTCAGAGTCCAAGTTATAGATCAGAACATTGCAAGAACAGATTTGGGATAAGCCTTGTTAGGTGTTTGTAACATCTATTTTTATTAAGTTAGAGTAACCAGTTGCAAGGCACTGATCTCCTCTCTGGGTATTTCTGTTAGCATCCTCCTGCTCTGACCCCTAGATAATGCTGCTCAGACCCCCATTCGTTCGTGCTTTGCAGCTGTCTTTATTCTAGTCTCTACAACTACCTCAGACAGTCAAGTCACTATCATTGGCTATTATTTTGTAAGATTTCATTTTTCCAACATCAATTGCATTTTAATATTGAGACAACATGCTGGTCATCCTGACTAGGATGAGAAACAGTGTAGTCTTTTATCTACTTTTCTTGCTTCCCCTAGATAGAGATTGGAAAATATCTCATAATTACCGTATGATTATCACCTCTTGAGAGTTAGTGACTTCTGCCAATAGATAATTTTACCTATTATATGTTGATGCTTATTAACTACCATTTCAGAGGATGACTTCTACCTGATCTGTCCCCTATTTCTGAGGGTGAACATAAGTTCCTATGCCTGCACATATTAGATAATGCCTTTAAAAATAGCTGCCAGATCAACCAAAATTTGCATAGCCTCTGGGTTCTGGCAGTAGAAAAAGCATCATTCTATGGAGCCACCTTCCTAAGTTTGTACACCCCAGAGAAGATTACCATGGGAGAAGGGACCCTATAGTAGATCCTCAGGGACGATGCAGCCTCAGCTGCTGGCTAATGGCTTGGCGCCATGGGGAATTTCCCAGTTTGCTTTGCAAAGCTGGTCCAATGTTGGCTAACCACACTGCTCTCAGATAGCCTTCCTAGGGAAGCTGGCTGTGCTTCTTGTGTTCGTTTATTTTAAACACAGTGTCTTCTTCTTATCCCTTGATGCCTATTGTGTGGTTTAATTGCTACTCTCTGCCTAGTGGTTGCCAGCATGATGTGCTGTGAGACCCACACACACAATACGATGTGTGCTTGGAGGGACTGACAAGCCCAGCTTCCAAACCGGATTCTCAAAGGGAGAGACCAATGAAAACCGTCGCTGAGAAAGTGATAATTTCTGTGCCATGCAATTATACCCTTGAAAAAGTATACCTCTGGTGCACCATCCTGCCAACAGTTTACTGACGACGAGGAAACAAAACCAGCAGTTGATGCTAGAATGGCTATGGAAACCCTATAATCATCTTAAAAATAGACTTATATAGGGAAGCTGGTTGTTATGAGTGTGGTTTTATACTGTGTTTCAAAAGAAAAAGAAAATTCTTCACAACTTTAGCCATTTCAACTTCTATTGCAACATCGTGGATATTTAGAGTTGGAGGAGAGGTGGGGGAGGTTAAAAAAAACAATCAAACTGACCTGCTCCGGCTTTTCTTTCTGTCACTCACTTATCCTCAACTTTCCCACCCACAGACACCCCCACACACACCACACCCCTATCATTATAGGAATAGCTCCCCACTGATTACACTCACCAAGAAGCCATAAAAGCAAACCTTTTCATCACAGCTACCCACTCACAAATAACCACTGGCCTAAGTTCCACTTTATCCCATTTCCACCTCTCCACATGCAATACTTTTCAGCGCATTCCTACCACACACATATAAAACACACATGTGGGTAACACTTTTCCACTGAAGTGAAGAAATCTCCCACAATGAAAAGTGCTAGAGACATGCCCATCTGGGTTCCACCCCCTCTCCCTGCAATTTGCAAGTTCAATGGTAAGAGCCTTACAAAGTCAGGGATGATGTAAGACCTGCTCAGAGATGGTACCAGGTACCTATTGACCTCGGCCTTAGGTGATTAGGAAGGCTGGCTTGAAAATTCAAGTGCCATTTGCTAATATTGTCAGTTGAGTGAATAGTGTCAAATTGAGTTTATGAGACCTAGGCAATAACGTGGCTAAAAGGACAAATACCACAGATAAGACAACCTGGGTTTGAATCCAGGCTCCTCTATTTACTTGTTTGTATCATTGAGCAAGTTACTTCTTTCAGTGTCACAATTCTTTCATCTATAAAGTGGGAATGTAAAAAAGGTTGTTATGAGAATTCAGTTTGCTAATATATGCAAAATACCCAGAAGGCTATCTGGCATGAAGAAAACGCTATTTCATAATATTTGCTATTGTTGTTGTAGTTTGTTTGTTTATTAAGATTTAGGAAATTAAGCCTACTGGTTGAAAATTTTTGTACTATGCAAGTAGTTCCATAAATATCCAGAGAACTTTATGGAACCATATTGTAGAACTTTACGGAATTCCTTAGGAAAAACAAATCCATGGCTCAGCAACTATCCGGTTTGCCCAGGACAATCATGATCGATTCAAAACTGCATGACCCATTGCTTCTACAAAGAAATAGTCTATACTAGAGGATAGATGATAGAGTCGCAGGGAAAGAGAGAAATATTTTAAATTGAAAGGAGAAAAAATTAAAGAAATAGCAGAGAAAGATAAAAATAAAAACTAAGTCTGGAAAACACTAATACCTCCAAATACCGTGTAGGTCTATACAATACATAAGACTGTTCTTGGCAACATTAGGCTCAGCTGAAATCTATCAGAAGGAGAATCCCAAACGGGTTCTTGTCCCAGATCTGGCAAATACTGGTCGTATGACATCCACAAAGCACTTCCGATTCTGTTTTTATAGCAGTGATAATCATTATTAATCCCTCACAGGATTCATGAGAAGAGTACATGGGAGAAAGTAGCTGAAATGCCTTGTTAACCATCAATCCACATACAGATGCAATGTCTTATTTTTAACCTGGTAAACACATCACAGAAAGGAGCTGGCTCACTATTGCTTAGAGTTTTAACCAGAGAACTTTAATCTAGGTGGTATGTTCATTTTGAAACTATCCTCACATAAAAGCGGACAGGAGAAAGAGGAAGTTTAGAAATGGGGTGAGAGAGAAGGTGAGAGAGAAATGAGGAAGAGTTAGGAGAAAGGGGAGAGACAGCAATTTTACCTTTGTGGGCGCTTGGTGATGGTGACAATAAATAACATTCTGGAAATCATTCTTGAAAAATGGACAGCCTGCCCTTGATTCTTTTTCCAGACCTCCTCCGAAGGGTCTCTACTGGTATTTAGAGGGACCTTTCAATTAGCCAGCCCTCCCAAGTTCTGGATCCAGGCTGGGAGAAGCCTGCCAGGGCAGTGGCTTTTATCTTGTTCAGTCATAAGGGACCTGGAGATCAATTTTTCCCAATCTCCGTTATAGCTGGAAATCCATCCTTTTTAAGTCAGCAGGAGGATTAATCTATTGAATGGTTTTCAGGATTTTGCTGACATATAAACATTTTAAGAATACATTACATTTTTTTCCTCTCTCCCTAGCACTATTTTAAAAATGAAGCCTACTTGCAATGCCAGCCAGAAGAAGAAAGATGGCCACACGTTTCCTCCCTGCAAGAGTACAAACCCATTTTTCCCAAAGCCTGAAGCACAAACTTAAATTCCCACTGGTCGGTGCCTTCCTCTCAACCAACTCTGCTAAGTCATAAGAAAGTCCACTTTTTCTTGCAGATATTTATGAATCCAAATAACTCAATTTAGAGGATTCTATATACTAAAAAGTGTTTTTTGTTTTTTGTTATTTTTTTTACCAGTAAGTAAACACAGCAATGATTTGATTGCTTTACCACACTTAAAACAGCGGGTGCTTGAAGCAAGCAAACCAGTAGTATTTTTAACTGGTATAAGGCTTTGACCAGTAGTTTTCCAAATGAAGGTTGTAGAACTCCCAAGGCTTATAGAGTCATTTCATCGTCCAGAGAAACATCCAAACATTGTTTGTAGGGTAAATACAAAGCAGGTTCCTCACACATATACTCCTACATTCAAATGTGTTTAGATGCTATTACAGAATCATAATAAATATATGTACTATAAAACATTTAATATCAAATAACATATTAAAAATAGTTGTTTTATAAATTAAAACATTGAAATATGAATACATGGAATAATTCATACTATTAATTATACTGAGCATATAAATATAAAGAGCTTTGAACTATTATGCTAGAAATAGGCCTAACAGCATACTTATGAATGAATAAGGGTGAGGACATTCTGTTGGGCCAATAAATGGGTTGTCATAAGCAAAATATTTTAGAATCATTGACGTAGAATTGATAAATAGAGATATGGTTGGGATTGAGTAGGGTCAAACTGTTCAAAGGAAATAAACTCTAAGAAAAAGCATGTCATGTGACATTGTAGATAGTAATGGAGAGCGGCACTGGGGGTGCCTATGGCTTTGGTGACTCAAAGCCTATAGTCATCCCCCTGGGAGGGGCTTTAATAATATGTTTGCAGGACAATAAGATTCTGGAAAATTTGCAAAAGTAAAATATTTTAATATCACTTAAGTCCATTCTACCTTCCACCCAGACACACTTCCCTTCCTATCAGGTGATGATGGAGTAGCCATGGTCATTTGGCACATTCAGGAAATTGATGGGGATTGTATTTAACTTAGATTTAGTGGGATAGATTTACATAGTTGCAGACTCTTCCACATACTATTAATGTATTACTAACCATCATGACATAAGAATAGCTTCCAGAAAAATTCTTACAGTTTTCTATGCTAACCTACTTGTTAAGGTAACTGACCAAAAGTCTTAAGATGAAATAAACAAAATAAATGAATGGCTTCTGTGCTCCTCTGTCCCAGGGTTAGTTGGGTCTCCCTCTCTTACAGAAGGGAGACAAGGTTTGAAATATACAGAGTTAGTCTGTGCATATCTAAAATTATAAGCAGAACATTCGTCATCACTGACAGCACTTGGTTAAGGTGGACATTCACTCTTGTCAGAAATAGACTTGAATTTTATGCAGATTATATCATGATATAATATGTTTCTGTGAGACACAATCCTGCAGCAAAACTACAGATAGCATACAGTAGAACCTCCATAGCTGATCACCTCCCTATAGGGCCCACCTCCTTAAGGTGACCTAATTTTCATAGATCAGACTTGCACCAAATGCACATATCAGGGCAGCATGCCTAGTTCTTTATGTTGTCCACCTTTGTATGTTGACCAGTTTATTACAGTCCCTTGGGTGGTCAACTGACAAAGGTTCTATTATATTATAAACATTTTGCTTTCATATGAGATGATCAATGAGTTTATAGCCAAAATATTTAATGAAAAATATTATAACTAGGTATATTCATCAGTTAATTTATAAAAATATTAAATTTCTTCATTTTGTTTTGCTTCTGCTATTTTAATTTATTAGGATTTCTTTTTTCATTCTAAATAAATATTTACTTTTATAGCTGAGGTCATATAATAATTTTGCATCATATTTTTTCACAAGTGGGTTCCTTAAATTTTATAAGGGTCCTACAAATCCCTGGGGAAAGAAAATTTGCTCATCCATATCTTTTGGTATAAATCCAGTATAACTTTCACCAAGTTATCATGTATTCTTAGGTTGACCCTATTGTGAGTGGCTAAGAACTCATGCTCTAAAGTCAGAAAAACGAATTCAAATCTAGATTCTACAACTTGCTATTTCTGTGTCCTGAAGAATTTGCCTAAATGCTCTTATCTTTGATCACCCATCTATTAAACTGGACCATTTTTTTGTTTGTTTGTTTTGTTTTTGCCTGGGCTAGAGTGCAGTAGTGTCATCATAGTTGACTGCAACCTCAAACTCTTGGGGCTGAAGCAATCCTCCTGCACTAGCCTCCTGAGTAGCTAGTACTGCAGGGTTGTACCATTATGCCCAGACTATTTTTCTACATATTTTTTAGAGATGAGGTCTTCCTATGTTGCTCAGGTTTGTTCTTAAACTTGTGGGTTCAAACAATCCTCCCACTTCAACTTCTCAAAGTACTACAATTAAAAGCATGAGCCACCATGCCTGGCCTATTGAGGATTAAATAACAATATATGTAAAGCACTGACTACTCTACTAGGTATATGGGATGCACTTAAAAATGTGATTGAAAGATAAAGAGGTACACAGATGCAAATATATACTCATATTTCTTAGTGAGATCAGCATTAACAAGCACACTGAAAGTGACTATCATATAAAGCTCATACGCGGAATTACAAAAAACTTTACAACATAGACTTGCCCACAGGGCTCATTCTACCTAGTTGACAGCATTAAAGTTAGTTGCTTACTCTCTGGATCTGAACTATTCATTTGTCTTATGCTAAATAAATAGTAATTCATTGCAAGTCTAGTTTATTTTCCTCCATGTGTACTTACAAAGGTCAGGGTAGCTTGTGCAAGTTGATAAATTGTGTTTATTTATTGGCAAGCTTGCACCAAATAACATGCAAATGATATGCAAAATGATACACACATTCACATCAATGACTCAGCCACTTATGGTAATAGCACTCCAACCCTGCTCTGCCTCTGATTGTGGCCGTGTTGTTGTTTCATAAGTATCGATTGCTCTCAACTTTTGCTGATGCATCCAGACAGTTTGTCAGGAGATAGGCCAAAAAGGCCCATCCCTTTAGAGTTTAATCTGTCCTTTATTCATCTCCTACATTTATGCTAGGACTTGCACCTTTGAAGTTTTGGTCCATCTGTGTTTTATCGTTGACTGCACTATGTGCAATAGCTTCATTCCTTGGGTCATCATTGCTCGGCAAAGTAGAGCAGATGCTACTTAGGTTGCCTTTGTTGAAGGTAAATGATACTCATATTTGCACTCTCAAATCTAACAACATAGACCACAGGATATAGACAACTCGCTCCTTGTCACCTTCAGAATGACAATAGTGAAACAGCATTCTTGCTGGGATCAGCGGTCAAGGCTGGGTCTTTTCTCTGAGCATTCCCCATGTGAGTGGTGGTATTTCCTCATCAAGTAGATGGGCTCAGATCGGCCTCTCTCTCCATGATAAACCTGTCAGGATATGACAATCATTTCTTTCCCTGGGAATGCAATGATGATGTGATTTCCAGGGCCCTGCTCTGGATGTATGAGTAACAAACCTATGATCCATCATCCACAATAAACTGTCTTCGTGTAGGTATTAATTTAGTCTTATGTAATATATAGAAGTGATTTGTTGGCTGGCAAACAGAAAGCATGTGTTTAAGCAGGCCAAACATATTTGGGCCTCTCTTACACATTGCTCTAACTTGATGGTATATACCATGCATATTGATTGCTACTTCATATTGGAGGCGATTTTCTGAAATGCTTTTTCATGGTCTTCATTACAACACAATGCTGCTATAGAGAAGAAATGGAGGATGACTATAGCTAAACACACTGGGGTTTTCAGGTGCCTTGATTCAGGAAGCAATCATGAGAATAAAGAACAATGCCATAGAAATATTTAATTTTTTTCTTAATGGTTTTGGAATAGATGCTAATTTTCATAGGCTATTTATTAACCTGAATTTAGGCTCTTAGGGAGACATACTCCAACCTTAAGAAGGCCAAAGAGTATAATTTGTACTTTAGAAAGTAGGCTGGAAACAAAATATCAGGTTCCCTTTATTAGTCATGGGATTTTCTGTATCAGTTCAGGACAATAAAAATATAATAGAGGCATGTATGTAATTTTAAATTTTTGAGTAATCATTATAAAATATTTTAAAGGGGACATTAATTTAATAATATATTTTAACTCGGTATATCAAAAATATTTTTATTTCAACATGTAGTTAAAGCAAACATTTATTTTAATGTATACTAGTGCAATGCAGTTAGTCTTTTTTTCTGTACTGAGTCAAACAAAACTGGCATGTATTTCTAACTTATATCAAAGTTCAATTCGGACTAGCCACATATTAAGTATTCAATAGTCCAACATGCTAGTGGCTATTACATCGAACACTACATCTTGAGACAGCCACACATAGGTCTCCTAACCTAACCTAAAACTTCAATTTTCTTTTTTTTTTTTTCATAGAGGGATAAAAGATATACTCTACTGAGAGAGTTTACAGAAATACTAATAAATATTACTAAAATTTTTTGAAAATAAGAACAAAAATTCTGTGGACTTCTTGAGCATTAAACTGTCAAATGGAAGTCTTAGGTTTTACTCTTGATCTCAGCATTATGTAGATGTATAATAGAATTCAATTTTCTTATTTATAAAATGAAGTGCCTATTAGATAACCTATTAGTTTCCCTTCTAATGTAAAATAACATATTTTATTTTTTTCCTTTCCCCCCTTTTTTTCCTTTGATTAAGTCATATACACATAGATCATGAATACATTTATGCATTTGTGAGGTACAATATGTTGATTTTTTAATAAAATTCGGAGTGCTTATATCACACTAATCAACATAGCTTTTACCTCATTTACTTAATTATTGTGTTAAGACATTTATGTTCTTCATTTTTAAAAAAGTATTAGTCTACCTTAACCTTTCAGAGTGAGAACAGAGCATTCTTTACCATAATTGTTAAGACTAGCTAAGTTTTAATGTTTTAAATGTAGGCTTTCCCTCCTCTTCCTTAGAGAGTCTGTTTCCCAGATTGATGGTTCTTACACTGAGGAAATTTTCCTACACTGTGTTTAATTTCTGTCTTCTTTTCTTGGATTTTGGATTCCCCCCACCCCCCGAGTATTTCCTTCTCTTCCTTGACAATCTCAGTAGACAATTAATATGTCACTTCCTCCTCAGCTCTCCCCAGCCACGTTTTCTATATGCTAGTTTCCTGTCAGCACCCCCAATCTGCAGATCCTTACTCATTTTTCACGACTGTCTTTGTGTCCCTATTGAAGAGAAGAGTCACTGAAGTTTGACTAGAATGCAATACCCTCTTTACTTCCACTTCCCTTGTTGCTTTTTCTTTACTTGGAGAAGACAACGTTTTAGCCAGTGGAAGAGAGTAGGCGCGTGAACTGCTTTTTATCCCTGTCTTCTTTCCCCAGGGTCTATCTCTATCTGTGGATCTTGCGGCCCAGTCAAGCTGACCATCACATTTTCCTCATTTCTTTTCAAAAGCTTCATGCATTACTACTAGCAAAACTTTTAAGTGGAGTTTACACTATCTGAAAAAGAAATAAAGAAAATGATTCTATTTACATGATTCCATTTATAATAGCATCCAAAGCAAAAACATGCTTTGGAAAAACTGATCCAAGGAGGTGATCCAAAAATGTATCCAAAGATTTATATATTGAAAACTGTAAAACACTGATGAAAGAAACTAATGAAGACATAAGTAAATGGGAAGATATCCTATAGTCATAGTTCAGAAGAATAAATATTATTAAAATGTTCACACTACACAAAGGGACTTGCAGATTCATTGCAATCCCTATCAATATCTGGAGGTCACTTTCACAGAAAAAAAAAATCCTAAAATTTGAATGGAACCACAAAAGACATCAAAAAGCCAAAGTAATCTTGAGGAAAGAAAGATAAACAGGAAGGTATCAGAAATTTTAATTTATATTATAAAACCATAGTAGTAATTAAAATAACATAAAAACTGACACATTCATCAATGAACACAATAGGGAACCCAGAAATAAATTCACACAAATTCAGTTAACTCATATCTTACAAGGGTGCCAAAATACACAATGGGGAAAAAAATAATCATTTTTATAAATGGTGCTGGGAAAACTGGAGAGCCACATGCAAAAGGATAAAATTAGACCTCTATCTTATGTCACTTAGAAAAGATAATGTGAAATGGATTAAAGATTATGAATGCAAAATTTGAAACCATAAAACTCCTAGAAAAAACAGGGAAGAACTTCATTGACATTGGTTATAGCAATAACTTTTTGGAAATGACATCAGAAATACAATCAACAAAAGCAAAAATGAACAAGTGAGACTTTATCGAAACTAAAAAAGCTTCTATATAGCCCAGGAGCCAATCAATAAAATGAAAATTCAACCTACAGAATGGGAGAAAATACTTTCAACCCATACATATGATAAGGAATTAAGATCCAAAATATAGTATATAAGGAACTCTTACAACTCAATGGTAAAAAAGTAAATAATTCCATTAAAAAATGAGCAAAGGACCTGAATAGACAACTTCCAAAGAAGACATACAAATGAATGGCCAATCGGTATGAAAAAAAAAAGGTACTCAGTGCCTCTAATCATCAGAGAAATGTGAATCAAAACCACAATTAGATAGTAGCTCATACCTGTTATTTAGTCTATAATCAAAAAGACAGTTATTGCCAATGATGTGGAGAAAAAGGAATATTTTTGCATGTTGGTGGGGAAGTAAATTGATACAGTCATTATGGAAAATGTTACGGAGAGTCCTCAGAAAATAAAAAATAGAATTACCAAATAATCAATCCAGCCATCTCACTTCTGGGTATTTATCTGAAGGAAACAAAATCAGGATCTCAGAGAGATATCTACACTCTCAAGTTCATATTACTCACCATAGCCAAGTGGAACAACCTAAGTGACTCACATTTTCAACAAACATGTTTTAACTTTGAGAATATTATGTTAAATGAAGTAAATCAGACAAAAAAATACAAATACTATATAATCTCATTCATATATGCAATCTAAAATCTTGAGTTTATAGAAGCAGAGAGTGTAATTGTCATTGTGAAGAGCTGGGTTGGGGGATTGGGAGATGGTGGTCAAAGGTGCAAACTTTTAATTAAGGTGATTGAGTTCTGAGATTCTAAAGCACAGTACGGTAATAATAGTAACACTACTATCGTGTGCATATAAAATTTGCAAGAAAGTAGTTCTTAAATGTTCTCTTATAGAACCACACACACAAATGTTAACTGTATGTGGTGATGAATGTGTCAACTGACTTGATTGTGCTAATCATTTGACAATAGCCTGTATATCAAACCATCATATTATATACTTAAAATTTATATAATTTTGTTTGTTAATTATTTCTCAACAAGGCTGGGGGGAAATAAATGGACTTGGTATAAGATAGCATTTTTCAAACCACAAGTCCAGACCCATTCATAGATCATCACTTCTTCACAGTCAGTCCTGGAAAAAGTGAAACAGATTCCGACAGCAAATGTTACAAGAGAGGTGAAATCAGAGTGTGTCTCTTGTAATAAGAGTAAATACTGCTTTGTGGCACTCTGTCTTCAATTATGTGTGTATAAATGTGTGCATTAGTAACAGATACTGTATATCTTAATACAAGTGATGGAAAGGAAGAGAATGAAGGAGATGAAGGAAAAGAATGAAGGGGAGGGAGTGGAAGAGAGAAAAAAGGGAGAAAACACTGTTCTGTGCCACACATTAGAAAAATTGTAGCCATACATTATGCGGCATAAGCACTGTACCAGCCCTACAGTGGCTGTTGCTTCCAGTAATCCCCCCGACTATACTGGATCAATCATGCTGACTGCCTCAGCCAATTTCACAAGGCACAGAATTGTCTCAATTGGTCCAAGAAGATGTCAGTCAGGATGATATAGAGTCAATTATGTAAGTCCGTACCTTGAGTTCACATTTCAATATATAGCCTTCTCTACTCCCCCAGATTACTTCATCATCATTTTTTTTTTACCTTTTCAAACTCAAAAAAATTAAACTCTTCAGGCAACAGTTTTATATATCAGCCATAACCTCAGCAGTAGATGAATATTGGGACGAATTTTAAGTGCATCAGATATACGTTCATTTCTTCACCTGGTACTTAGTGAGCACTTCCTGTAGGCAAAAGTTCACTCATTGTGTTGTTATGATTAGGCGTAATTAATCATGAAAGTGTATGGGAAGCTCTCCACAAAGATAACCCACCCACATCTGGAGATTACATGGGTCCTCTAAGAAAGAGTTCTTGAAGCAAAAATCAGAGGTAACCTTAGCAGAGTCATTTTAGTACAAATAGAGGAAAGAAGTTTGATTGGTCTGGGTAGAGAAGCAGGTAGGAGAAAAGAACGTGGATAAAGAAAATGAAGAAAACTCTTTAGAGAAGTTTGGTTCTGAAAAGGAGAAAATAGGCAATAGTTGGACACAGAAGTCTGATCAAAAGAGATATTGTCTAGTTTTTGTATTTTTAGATAGGAAGGATTTGATCATATCATGCTTAAGGCTGGTGGGAAACTTCTGAGAGAGAGAATGAGCCTCCTCAGTCTCACTTCTCTAATTTTTACCCCTTCTTTTAAGGCCTGAGACACAAATCGTCTCCTATGTAAAATCCATCCCTGCCCCCTGCTCTCTTCCACATATCACCTTCCTCATTTGAAATGTCATTTACCTCCAAGTTCCTAGCAGTTGAATATGTATTCACTATGGCACTCATATTTCTTCTGAGCATTTTCCTCCCTTTACCTTTCATCTCCTTAGTTAGATTATGAATTTTGTTTTGAGAAGAAGGGCTGTGCCTTGGTCATCTGTGCCACTCACCGTAAGGTGACTAAAACATTATACACACTCAGTAAATGCTTATTGATTGACTGAGTAGAATGGCTTTAACAAGGGAAAACTCAGAATAAGAAGAAGGCAAAAAATTGCCATCATACCTCTTATTTCTTTTATGAGATTACTGCTTCCATTTGTTGAAAGGCCTAAAATAAGGACTTTAATGACTTAAATCAGCAACAAATCCAGAGGCTTCTGAGTGACCATAGGAGAATCCTAGCTCCCCAATTTATTTCATTTGGTTTGCATGATGATTTTAAACTCGCACATTAGTTCTCAACATTTAAATTTGATGAATTTCACCATGTAAGAGTTAGGTCTGTAGCTTTGTGTTGAAGATTCAGAACCTGCAGAAATACTGGGGTCAATTTCCTACCTGGCAACAACCTGGGTAAGCTGAGGAGGTGCCCACTTTAGGCAGGTCTTGATAGATAAGCTGGCTGCAATCTGCACCATGCTTTCTTTACTTGTGTGAGATATCGGTCTGGCCCCTGAAGATTTTGAGATTGTGAGCTCTAGCCAACTGAGATAATACATCTAGAGCCTGTCAGGAAGGGGTAGATACACTATTAACATTTTTAGCAAATTTTTCATTGTGTGTGGTTCATTCTCTACATAGCCTCAGCATTCCTGGCTCCTACCTATGAAAGATCAGCTGTGCCATCCACCAGAATCATTGTGACATCCAAAAACATCCTTCGCTCCATGTATTTTCATTTCCAATTGCTCTGGGAGGAAGCGAGACCAACCCTGGTTGAGAATTAATGCTTTATGATCCATGCCATACTCTCATTAACTAAAAATGTGAGCTTTCCAAGTTTTCCTCAGTGGGATCTACTGGAGAGCCCTGGCTATATGCCCAGAGACTATCTTGAAAAGTAGCTATGGCCTCATATCCACCATTCAGGCGTATTTGGACTTAGATAATGCCATCAATAATCCTGTTATCCACTGTGGCAGGGACTACACTGGATGTCTGTGCAGCCTCTGCTTTAAAAAAAATCCCTGATTCTTGCTGCAAAACCAAGGAAACATAAATAAGTTTCAGGTAGTTTTACCTTTCATGTTTCATTAGAAATTAAGCCTAGTTTTAAGCCTTAAACATTTAAAGAGGTCTATAAGAGCTTCTCTACCTCTTGAAAGACCCCTGCCCTCAAAACCTGGGATAGCGGTGAGTAAGTAGATAGTAGAAAGGGTGCCGAATTTCTTCTCATGATTCCCACTCATTTGAAAGACCAAACTTGATCCATCTAACTGATTCAAATGCCACCCACCATGTAAACTTTCCTGGGTTTTTGTTGCAATTTAGGCTTCAATCCTAGGTGGGCACACACAAGGAAAGCTCCTTTGACATCTGTTATATCCTGACCACTTCTCCTTCCCAACAGCTAAATCCATTCCCAAACCAAGGGCCAACCTGCCTGTCAATTTAGTTTCCAAAATATCATGGGAAGGGAAATACCAGTGCTGGTCAGAAGCAGGGACTCACTCTGAGCAAAGTGTTAACAGAAGGGAAACTTATGAGAAAACACAAGTAGTTATCAGACCTGATAATTCCTGTGGAGTTCTGTGGAGACACCAAAAGATCTCACCAAGTGGTTATCCAGCTTGTGAGGACACAAGCTCAGTGACAGATTCATCATGCATTGAATCATACTCTCAGTTTGATGAGAAATAGGGGAGGAAATGACATAGTAATGCTGAGAATATTAACATTTCAAGTACTCATTTAATGCTCAGTATAGGTTTAAAAGCAGCTAGGCACTTTACAGACATTATCTCCAAAGAATAAGAATAATGCCTTTTACACATCTGTGATAAGCAGAATAAAAGCACCCAAATATGTCCACATCCTCAAACCCAGAACTTGTGAATATGTTATGTCATATGCCAAGGGAGGATTATAGCTGCTAAACAGCAGATTTTAAGGCAGGGAGATCAACCTGGATCATTTGGGTGATCCTAATGTAATTACAACAGTCCTTAAAATTAAAAAGAAGCAATCAGAAGAATCAATGTTAGAGGGCTTTGGCTTTAAAATTTGAAGGGGTCCATAGGCAAGTGATGGAGACAGCCTCTGGAACCTGGAACTGACAAAGAATTGATTCTTCTCTAGAGGTCCAGAAGGAATACTTTTCCTAACACTGTGATTTTGGTACAATCATGAGATTTCTGATCAGACTTACAAATCAATAACTGAATAAATCTGTGTTGTTTTAAACTATGATTTAATAAAAAATAAATAAATAAACCACTAAGTTTGTGGTAATTTGTTACAGTAGCAACGGTAAACAATTACTGATTACTAAAGTCAGTCATACCCCACTTCATATTTTGTCCCAAGGCCAAGCATCCTGGCTCTTACCTGCTACACCTGTTTTATACCTGAAATATACACTAATAAGATTGTTTGGCTTGATTTGGCCTAGTTGGCATTAAATGCCATCCCCAATGTAGCCAGGCTGTTTATTTTCCAAAATGACCCCTTTAGGAATTACAATATATTCCTACCAAAATTTGGAACTGTTTGCAAAAAAGAAAAACCAAAAAAGGTATTATTTTATTGCCAGGCATTTTTGTTGCTTTCCAAAACCTCAGAGACATATTACTCTATCTTAATAATCTTCTTTCCATTCCATGTGTAAAGAATGCTCTATTTTATCAATCCTCTTTTTACTTCAGTGTGTAAAGAATTTTGACTGTTCGAAAAATTAAAAACATCCCTCAATAGGTTGACCTTTGAACCACTAAGACAACTCCAAACAAAGTGGTCCCAGGGTTCTTTATGAAATTCCCCCAAAGCAGATCCCCCCCAATTTTTAAACCAGGGCAATACCACTGAATAAGGGTGGTGCAGACTCTTTGCTAACCAAAGGGAGAACCTAATATATATGGTTGTTGAATGTTTCTTAAAAGCAAAGCGGTGAAAACATCAATTTCAATAAAACTTAAATATGCTTCTGTAGTAGCAATGGAAACATTTGCTTTTCGCTAATTCTTAGAAGGGGAGGGAGACAGTAGAAACCACTTGTCTTCTACTCTCACACTCTTCTTCATTCTGTCATGAAGATAAAGATAAAATCTTTCCCTCATTCCCCAGCCTCCACCCATGCAAGAAAAAAGAAAAAATAGATCCATATATTACTTAAACAATCCTGCTATAATTATATATGGTCTAGGCGTGAATTACTTGGGGCACTGAGAGTCTGGGGAGAGGACTAGGGGACTCTCACTACCTATATCACAGTTTGGTTTGTGTGGTTTTTTAAAAATGTCGATCCCCAAGCAGTAACCAGCCTAATAACTCTCAATGTTCTATCACTAATAAACTTGGTAATGGATTTCTTCCCTCTCTCGACATTTCATAGGTTTTGCCCAGGCTGCCAATGAAAGTGATATGTACTCTGTGTTTTCTTCTTTCTCTTTATTTTTTTTTTCCTTGTTCCTTTTTAAGTTACAGCCACTGAAGAGGCTTGATAAGTTTCCCTCTTATCTCACTAAGACATCTGAGGCTGATCCATAGTAACTGAATAATCAATTAATTCTCCTGCAGAGTTCCATTTACATAATGAAAATGCAACGTGCTGATATTTTATACAAGTCATTTTTGGTCGTCTAGACTGATAATATATTGTGTATTGATTGAGGGCGAAAGCCTAATGGATCTTCTGTTGTTGAAGTTGCAAAATTACAATTAAAGTAAAATGACAGAAGCATCTATTGGATTCATATCTATATATCTCTCTTTAATACAGGACTCTAAATGTCTGGACCTGATTAAGGCTTTGCTCTCATATAAGCCAAAGGGGCACATAATGTGTGACTCTTCGGGTTCTTATGGCTATGGCCCAAATCAATATTGTTCTATTTGCAAATGTTTCCAATGTACAAGGCTAAATTCCATATCCTCTGCATAAGCAGGCCACCTGTGACTTAAATCACGCCTTTACTGTTGATGCAGTAGCCTTTCAACCTGGAGAAGGGAAAGAATAGGTCTGAACCTTAGACCAAATAAACATAAATTAAGACTTCTCTGATCTACGTAGTCCTACAGGGAAAATAAGACTCAGTTCTTGATCCTTGTCCATCTGCCTTCATATATTTATAGAATCAGATCATGATTAATGATTTTTATTGCAGCCTCAACACAGAAGGCAGTACAGTGTAGTGGTTAAGCTCACAGGCTCCAAAGCAAGGATGTGTGATCACTTAAGAACTGTGAGACACAGAGTAACAAATTTATTTGACTATTTTGGGTCTCAGTTTGATCATCTATAAATGCACCTGATATTAATGCTCACCAATCGTGGTGTTCTCAGAATTAAAATGGTCTCATATGTGTTGGGTTCCCAGAATAAGCCCCGTCAAGTAGCAAATGCTTGAGAAAGTTTGCTATGACTATTAACAAATCTATTTTTAAAAGTGTCATGGTCCTGGCCCTCCAGGTCAGGTATTTTCCATTTGAAGAGAGCTGATGCACATCTAAGATGACAATTCAAAAGGATAAAGTCAAATGAAAAACATGAATGATAAGGACTATGGTTTGAACGTGTGTCTCAAAAATCACATGTTGAGGCGAGGTGTGGTGGCTTACACCTGTCATCCTAGTACTCTGGGAGGCCAAAGCAGGTGGATTTCTTGAGTTCAGGAGTTTGAGATCATCCTGAGAAACACTGAGACCCTGTCACTACTAAAAATAGAAAAGCTAGCTGGATGTGATCATGGGCACTTATAAACATAAGATATTGAGGTTGATGTGAGCTATGATCCCACAGCATTAATTCACTGGTGCTTGGAGTTGGGGCCTAAGGAGGGGTGATTAGGGCATGAGAGCTATGCCCTCTTGAATAGGTTAATGCTGTTACCACGGGGAGTGGGTTCCTCATTAAAGTATGCGTTCCTCCCCCTCTTGTTCTCACTCTCTCTTGACTTTTTGTCATATAATGCCTCCTGCCACGTTATGACCCATCAATAGGGACCTTGCCAGATACTGGCCCCTCAATCGTGGACTGTCCAGTCCAGAATCATGAGCCAGTAAATTTCTGGTCATTATAGATGACCCAGTAATCTTGGTATTCTTTTATAGCAGGATAAAATAAACTAAGTAGGACTATGTTTTCCATTTTTCTTCTTTCTGCTTTTTTTTGTATTTTCTAATATTTTTACAATGACTGTGCATTACTTTTATAATCTTCAAGAAAAAGAAAACTATTTCCACTTTGAAAAGGGGAGGAAATAATCCACCCAGGAAGAGGCAGTACTATCTGAAGTTCAAACACTGTGGTTCTGTGTTTTGTTCTCACCACATTTTATTTATAGTAATTCTCTTCCTAAAATGTGTCATCTGTGTTTATCCTCAGACCTCTCTCTGCACAACAACTTCTACCAGATTTTTCAGAATGCCTTTAGAGTGCAACCCATTTCACAGATCAGGATTGTCCAGTAATTACACCTATATTTATACTCATGAATTCTCCATTTCCTCATTCTACCTTTTCCCTTTATCACAAACAAAACCTTACAGGTGGGAAACAATAAGAAGCGACACTTGTTTTAATTTGCTTTCTCCATAGGCAACTCCCAGAGAAACCACTGATATGGGAAGAGGCTCCATAGCCCTAGGACGACAATAGAGATGTCCTCTTTGCCCTGGACTGGGACAAGGCCTCCCTCCTTGGAGCTCATTGACTCCGGGAAACAGAGTGCAATTGTAGAGCAGATGTGGATGAGCACTGGCAAGGTAATGAAAATCAGGCCAATATGCAAAATCCAGAGAGCTCAACCCAGCAACCAGCCACAAAATAAAAACATATACCTCTTATGCATTATAGCCTATGCTTATACCCAGCTCTGGACTCTGACTTCAAGAAAAATTATTTTGATGTGTGAGAAAGGAAAAGGAGATTATATAATCTTTGTGTTTTGATGGTTCCTTAATTACCTTCTCTGACTCTGGTGTATGAACTCAAGCTATTCAGAGTTGAGTTAAAACTAGAATTGGTGATGACTGTATCCTCATCTCAAGAAAGGAGTTCTATGAAGATAAGAATTGGCTTAGCCTGGGCCATATACCTTTAACACTCAGTAAGAACACAGTTTCTTAGAATTCCCAGGGTAAAAAATAAATTGGACTCTATTATTTGACACTGAATTTATTATTGCCTTTGTGCTCTCTTTAATCACCAATAATTATACTTTATATGAATACATGGTCTTTTTTCTGTATGTGATCTTAGATCTCTAGTGTTTCAAATGTTATAGATCATCTTTAATCTTTGTACCATAGTATGAAAAACCAATAAACTCACAAATAGACTAATAACTTTTCTTGATCTTGTACCTGCCAATGAACACCAATGACTTTCCTAACACTAGTAAATCCTAATGAAGTGTTTATGAAAAAAGGGTATAATTGTATACAATATTAAATGAGCTAAAAAGAAAACTAGTGACAGAATTCTGACTGATGAGGCAGTCTTTAAAGGTCAGGGTCCAGCTCAGGTGCCAGGAGGATGATGGAACCACAGCAGGGAGTCGAGGCTATCTAAAAGATAACTTGCTTCTGCCCCAAAATGATACCCAGGAAGGTGGTCCCAAAAGTGATAATACCATTTGGTTACAACTGTTTATAGTTCTCCTTAGCACTCAAAGGAACTTTTTCCCAGAGGTTTAAAGAGATGTTTCCTGTGCTTATGAAGGTTAAATGTAAAAGAACATTATGTACCTTTTCTGCTCCTCTGGAATTTGTGAATGAGAGCCCAACAAGGGGGCAAAAAGATGTTAAATAACCCATATTCTGAAGAAATCTCCCAATAACTGAAATAAATAACACTCTCAAGGCTTTCAAGAGTTAACAATCAACTCAGAGTCAAAAGCTGTCATCCTGGTGAGAAGATATGTGGCTGCTTTCTGCCTCTGGCTTAAGGAAGGGAAGGAAGAGGTTCTTTCCCCTGCCAAAAGCCAAATGAAGCAAGTTCCATGTAAGGATGAGCTCCATGTCTTGGTGACATTCTGCTCAGGCGGTGGGCTCATTATGTGTGATTTGCCCCTACTTGAACAGGGGAGAAGGCAATCGAAAAGAGCAGGCACCAGGAAGTAGCCCTCGGTTGCTTTCTCCTGGACCAAATAACCCCAGAGAAAGAAGCCTACCTGAGTTCTCTTGATAGTCCCTACTTCAGCAGGGTGATCACCAGTGGGGGGGTGGGGGGGCAGAAGCTGGGAAATATGTTATTGTGCTTAAGAATGAGGTGTTGGCTAGGTGCAGTGACTCACAACTGTAATCCGAGCACCCCAGGAGGCTAAGGCAGGAGGATCACTTGAGGTCAGGTGTTGGAGACCAGCTTGAACAAGAGTGAGACCCTGTCTCTACTGAAAACAGAAAAATTAGCTGGGCATCATGGTGAGTGTCTGTAGTTCCAGCTACTTGGAGGCTGAGACAGTAGGATGGCTTGAGCCCAGGAATTTAAGGCTATTGTGAGCTAGCCTGGGGCAACACAGTGAGAGTGAGGCAACCAAATACATACATTAATTAATTAATTTTAATTAAAAAGAATTGAAGTGTTGACATAAACAAAGCCAAAGACAATTCCTTCACTTCAAAGGAAATATGCAGGGGGTTCCCCCTCCTCGTGGGCCCTGCCTAAGAGCTCACAGATGACCCTGTACTCCCATCATCAGGATGCGAGCCACACAGGAACTCCAAACTTGGTAACATCAGCCAGAGATTCAGTGACAACCAGCCAAGAGGTTCAATAAAAACGATATCTGCCCTCCTCATGCTATTTCCCCTCTGGGTCCTTATATCAGAGAAGTTCAGCCTTGCATGTGAAGAGCAAGGTTTGCCATACTCTTAAGTGAGGGTGAAAGCAAAGAAGTCACAGAGCAGATGGCATTCCCTCCCTATTGCATGCTCCTTAAGCCCAAACTTGGCTGATCCCAGGAAACTGAAGAGAGGAGATCAGATTTAAATTACTGTGAAAAATAAATTTTTAAATTGATTAGGCATAAACAACTTTTAAAAATCCTAAAAGATTAAAAAATCAATAGTATTTTTCTTGAGATAGATTAAAACTAAAAACTATATATATACAATAGCTTGATTATGTACTACCAATGATATATAGATGGTTATGTAGATGATTTTTACATAATACCTTATGTTGGAACTGGGACCTAAACACAAACCATTTAACTTCAAACCTTGAGTTTTTTCTATTCAATAGAACTGCTTCCTTCCCCTATACCAAATAATTTATGCTACCTTTTATAAGGAAAGAAATGAGGACAAAAGTAGGAAAAATATTAGTAGACTTTACAATGCTTTTACCTTCAGAACCCTTTAAAATCACCACTTTCTTCAATTTGTTTCTTAACTAATTAGATTTTATACCATGTACTTGAAGTGACTAGATAAGATTGAAAATAAATGGAGGCTGGGGTGGAGACATAGTCTATTGTGCCTATCAACTTAACAAATGAAGTTATCCTCATCACTCAGGCCCAGAGGCCAGTAAGGGCCTGCAGTTTGCTGAGTCAGACCCAACACATTTAATAAAAGCGATTGAAAAATAATGCTTGATGTTGCTCTAGTTCAGATGAGTAAATTGTGAGGACACCCCATACATTAAGCAGACTCATTCATTTCCATAATGTGATGGGATCATCTCCATTGATTCCACCCTGCTCTAAGGACAGAAACTTGCCTACGGTCCTTTTGAAAGTCTTATGGGAGCTCAGAGTAGCTGACAGGAGCCAATGTACTAAGCCATGTGCCCAAATCCCAACAAGTTTTGCTACTGACTTATCTACTGAATTTTATGATGCCATGAAGAATGCCAAGATTTCACTCTCTTTTGTGAAGTATTCAAGGTCTGAACAATTAAGTTAATAAACTGCTTACATTGGCAGCACTGTATAAACAATCTGGTAGCATTTCATAACCTTGGTATATCAGTGTTTTACAGTTGTGTTCATATGGACGTGTGGTGGTATCTTGTTGAGTGGCATTCATTATTGTTGTTGCATGTTTTAATGTACCATCACGAGAATGTTGGAGCTTGAATTAGAGCAACAAACATTAAATTTCCTGTTTAATTTGGCTAGAGTGAAAGTGAAGTCAGAGACACGTGAGTCCAAGTTTATGGGAATAATGCCAAGAAGAAAATTGCATTGTACAAATGGGTTAAACATGTTTTTTTTGTTTTTGTTTTTGTTTTCCTTAGAGGACAGAAAACATCACTGATGAAGAAAGGTTATGGCAGCCAGTAACAAGAAAAACTGATAAAATATTGCAAAAATTCATCAAATTGTGCAAAATCATCAGCTGACTATGATGAGATACATAGCAGATCAAGTAAGCACCAATAGAGAAACAACTAGGAAAATCTTAACTAAAAATCTTGGCTTGATAAAGGTGTCACTGTTACATTACAGAAATGCAACAGCTCACAAGGCATTTCTGTGTAGAAGTTTTTCACCAGTAAAGAAAGAACTATATTGGAACATCCTTTCTATTCACCTGACCTAGCCCCCAATGACTTTTTTGTTACCTAAAGATAAAGGAAATATTGAAAGACATTTTGATGACATTTTGATATCACAAATAATACCATGACAGCTCTGATGGCCATTCCATAAAAAGAGTTTCAAAAGTGGCCTTGAAGAGTGGACTAGACACTGGTATCAGTGCATAGCCTCCAAAAGGGAGAACTTCAAAGGTGATTGTAGTGATATTCAGCAATGAAGTAAATAGCACGTTTTCTAGGATGAGTTTTTGAACTTAATTGTCAGACCTCAGTATACTTAAGGTATATGGCTTCTGTAAGTAGAGAAGTATATGCTTATAAGCGAGATTTAGAACTATTCCAGCATAACCACTTCAGTGAGTGAATTGAAAATGTGTCCTCTTCTTCAACATCTCTCCAACTCATTTCTACCCTCCCAGGCATATTCTCAGTCATTAAGACTGAAACCTATAATTTGTCACCCAATCCTCTATTGCTTTTTGCATTGGTCACCTATTTCCTGCTCTATAGACACTGAGCTATTTCATATTTTATACTTTTGCTTCTTTGGAATATTGCTAGAGCCTCCTAAGTCGTCCTAATTTCATCCAACAACATCCAAGAAATTCTTATTTGTTGAACATGATAAGCTCTGGAGACATTATTTGAATGTGATACAATCCCTGTCCTCAAGTAACTTATAATCTAACAGAAAAGAGATGGGCTAGAAAGATCCTTAGAGGTTCAATTTGAGAAAGGAGGAGATTATGTAAGTGGCCCCCTGGTAGAGATTCTGGAAAGAAAGTCAGGCTGAGCAAGAGGTAAAAGCCAGGCATGGTAGCTCTCACCTGTAATCTTAGCACTCTGGGAGGCAATGTAGATGGGTTGCATGAGCTCAGGAGCTCAAGACCAGCCTGAGCAAGAATGAGAGCCTGTCTCTAAAAAAAAAAAAAAAAAGCTGGGTATTGTGGCAGGTGCCTATAGTCCCAGCAATTCCAGAGGCTGAGGTAAGAAGATCGCTTGAGACAAAGAGTTTTAGGTGACAAAGTGAGATTCGGTCCAAACAAAAAACACACAAAACTTGAGATCTGTCTCACAGAAAGACAAGAGTAGATACCAAATTCAAAACCACAAGGCAAAAACAGAGCTGAAATAAACATCAATGAGGAAGGGTACAGGTGAAACTTACTAAATGCAGAATACAAATGTTTTCATACAATAACCAAGAAAATCCCATGAAGGTTATGTCGAACAGTTAAATGAAAATATTTCAGATTGTATATGAAGCCAGCACATTGTACCCCATGATTGCACTAATGTACACAGCTATGATTCAATTAAAAAAAAAATAAGAGCAATGAGGAAGATCAGTGGCTTTGACATTTGAAAGCAGAACAGTGAGGTTTTGGGTCAGGTGGTGAGTGGGCCGTGCAGGGCTGATTCTGTGAACAAGAATCTACAGCTAAACCATGTGATACCTGCTTGGACCAGAAGCAGAGACAGGAATAGTAATTTTAAAAAGCATTTGCAGGCTGGCTAGTTTTATCAAGTTGTAAGCTTTAACATTTAGTATGGACAAATTTCTCACAAACTTAAAATTGAGAGTAGCCAGTATTTTCTCTAAATAATAATTACCAGAGGGAATATGTTCAGTGAGCATTATAGCATCCTTTTGAATTAGGATATCTTTTTACCCTCTATTTTGTTATACTTGAAAAAATAAGTACTGAATAATATAATTCCAATAAAGCATTTTTTATGATTAAGTAAACCTATAATTAACCAGGGTGTTCTTGTTGTTTTCCTAACATATGTCCTGTTATAAAATCTTGTTGGGCAATGTAAGTTTACATGATACTGTACCAAGACTTACTTGATATGATACCATGACTTCTAAGGATTATTTTGCAATCTACAAAAGCTACTGCTTTCCCAAGCCATACTTATAGGCAGAGCCTCCACAAATAGGGTGACATCTCAGGAGCAATGAACTCCTGAGCTCAAACAATCCACATTCTACAAATCATAGATTTATATATTTATTATGTCATCTTTCTGAGAACTGCCAATAATGAATCCTATTCCAACACAATCAGTGTGCCACAACAGGTCAAGCAGTGCCTGTTTCTAAATCACCTAAGGGCCATGTGAGCAAGAGGGCCCTGTTCATAGATTATGATGAGTTCACAGCAAGACTGTCCTGCAAGCAACAAAGCTTTGCTCTATTTTACCTGTGACAGGTAACATTTCTTAATGCTATTATGGGGGTGGCATTATTATTCCTATTGTTAATTGACAGCATGGAATTTTTTCATGAGAAAACTCATCAGCCACATGTATGGATAACATCTAAGTTGTGTGTTTGATAATAGTTAACACTTATTAATCACTTAGTATGTGCCAGATCCTATTCAAAACACCTTATAATTATTATCTCATTCTATCCTCACACTAACTCCATGAGCTTATGTTGTATTATCCCCATTATACAAATTAGGAAACTGAGACATGGGTAATTAAGTCATCAAAGATTAATTAATGCAGAGAAGTAGTCTACCAGAGGATATATATTAGTCAGAGTGTTCCAAAAGAACAGATCAACAGGATACGTATATAAAAAGTTCTTTTTTTTTAATGAGGATGTGAATCACACAATTATGGAAGCTAAAAGCTTCTCTATTGTCTAACAGCTGGAGACTCAAGTGATATGGTGATATAATTCAATCTGTACCCAAAGGCATAAGAATCAGAGGAGTCAATGGCCCATATCCCAATCCTCTAATGGCCGGAGAAGATCAACGTCTTCGCTTAATAATTGGGCACAAGAAGGAGTGAATTCTTCCTTTCTCTATCTTGTGGTCTATCCAGGCCCTCCAGGGATAGGATGATGCCCATTCACTTTGGAAGGCCAAACTGCTTTACAAAGTCCACCTAGTCACATGCCAATTTTATCTACAAGCAGTCTAACAGACACACCCAGAGATGGTAAGCCAAGTATCTGGGCACTCTATGACCCAGACATAAAAGTAAGCCTGACATGGCTCATGCTTCTAATCCTAGTATTCTAGAAGGCCAAGGTAGGTGGATTGTCTGAGCTCATGAATTTAAGACCAGCCTGAGCTAGACAGAATGAGACTTTGTCTCTTAAAAAAGCTGGGCATAGTCACAGCTACTTGGGAGGCTGAGGCAAGAGGGTTACTTGAGATCAAGAGTTTGAAGTTCCTTTCTTGAGATACTTTGCTAAGAAGAATATGTTCTAGCTCCATCCATGTAAACATGAAAGA